>JABUQX010112434.1:17500-24003 GCA_015478945.1 Trachelipus rathkii
TTTGATGCTCATTGTCCCCTCATTAATAATTTTTAATGGCAAATGTAACCTAACCATAAATTTAGAGGGAGGAGAGAAAGATCTCAGTATCGTCTCTCTCATTTTTATTCCTCGACTGTCATTGTCTGAGAATATTAATACTTTCTCTTCAAAGTTATTACGAGAGGATGAGGATGACAAGTAAGTGTTTGCTGATTATCATAATGTTATCTTTAAATGATTGGAGTACAATGATACAATGGTTAAGGTTAGAATAGAATTGATTATGCGATGGGAAGACATTTATTTTATCTTCAGAGGCCGTACTGGCAGAGATTCATTAAGTTCTTGCATCCTTAACATAATTTCAGAGTAACTTCATGTATTACTGAAAGTTAGCGAACTAAACTTTCTGGCCTGTATTTTATTTAGTTCTTACTGAGTCATGGTCTAATGATAAAAGTGTGCCGCAATTGACCTATATTTTGAGAGAACTTCGCTGACTCTTGTTTAAGATGCCACAACATTTCTAATGTTGATGACTGATGGAGTTTTGTTGTTCACTCAAGAGAAACAGAATTTTCTTGTATTAGCTCCAGCACCTCTCAAGACACAGGGAACATCATCTGAGGATAGGATTCATTTTGCCAAAATTCTATTAAATATGTCACTGAGATATTCACATGTATGACGTTCAGTGAGAGGTTCAGAGCGCGACTCAAAACTCGGCTTCTGAGATAATTGTCAACGGCATGACTACTCAGAGAAAACAAAGAAACTGTTGATTGAGTATCTGACCATTCGTCGGTGGAGAAAGCTAACTTGGATGATTATTTGATGATTTGATTCTGAAACTTTAGTTTTAACTCTATCATACATTCTCTTTCAAATAATATCTCTGTAGTATTTCCTTCGAGTAGTGTGTTGAAAGAGACCGATACTTTCGTTAGCCGTAAAAAAAACAAAACTTTCAGCCTGACGAAACAGAACATCATCCATTACTATAATTTCTATAAATTTACTATGTCAATCCTTTATGATATTTGCATTTTATATTAGTTTCAAGAGTAATCTGCTCCGTTCTTAAAGTTGGAATTTGGGATCCTTTACTCTTTTACTCATTTCCTTTCTACATTTTCCTTGTGTTTGCAGCTTAGATAGTTCTTAACCCGGATGTCATTCTTCCTTTCCGAGAATAATTACGATTGCCAAGTGTACGGTTTGCGTTGTCATGGGAAACAATATCGAAGTAATCCCAAACTACACTGGATAAGGATGCCATTGAGGAATTGCTTCAACAGTTGATTTCGAGCGAATATACTCACAAGTACGAGCCTATCAATATTAATATTGCAAGATTTCGATTGTGACTCAAATTACTGTCACTACCTTGAGACTGCACTAGTCAACTCATTCTAATCAATTTCTCACAAAAGTTGTTAAATTTTCTAGCAAGTTCCATCAGAACATTTTCTAATCGCATTTCGAGTTTCCGAGTGCGGATGCAAATAATTTATTTTTAATATTTGCGAATGCGAATATATATATATATATATATATATATATATATATATATATATATATATATATATATATATATATATATATATATATATATATTGTGTGTCTATACTATATATATATATATATATATATATATATATATATATATATATATATATATATATATATATATATATATATATATATATATATATATATATATATATATATATATATATATATATATATATTATTTTTTGCACCTTTTCTCAAGAAAAAAAAGTCGCTGGAATTGTACAGTTACAACAATAATTTTAGCTTTTCCTGTGATTTACAAAATAAGTTATGTACGGTGTTATTATTGCATGCAAATGTTTTAAAGGCAGTTTGGAAAATAGATAAGAAGTGTGTTCCAGACTCTACCAGTGGAGGACATTTAAGATTGAGCAAAGCTGTTTAGTCTGAGGTCAGAGAGTGCATAGAGAAAATATGAAAGTGTATAGAATGGTGTGTCGCAAGAACCCTTCTCAATGGAGGAGGTATGTGATTTAAAGGTTCAGAAGAGCAGTGTCCGTTATAGCGATGAAATAAAAGTAGCTTGCAACAATTCGGTTGATAAGACAGAAAAGTCAAGACTCAACCAATTTGAAGAGGAACAGTATGGTGAATCTCCAGATACGTAGAGCATACTCTATACAGGGTGAACGACACCCCTAAAGGTCAAACAACTGAGGTGGCGTGAAGAGATTCTGAATGCCTCAAACACCCAATCTTTTAGAAGCTTGTTTAAAAAGAAGTTATTTGAACTCCAATTAAGGTCACGAGAAAAATAAACACCAAGAATATTAAGGACAGACGAAGGTTTGAGTTATTCGTTTTCAAAGAAGATGTTATAGCTGTGTGAAAGATTATGTGAAGTGGAAAGATGGAGGAACTGAATTTTTGAGTAATTGAAAACAACCTTGTCCTCAATGCCCCAAAGAAATTCGAGAAAGATCGAAGCTAGTGATACAAGGGTGCCCTCCTAGCGTGAGCTAAATGTTGTTGAAAAGGACATCTATTAAATTAAGGGAGTTATGAAGGATGGGTTATTGGAATAGGAGTGGATGAAGTTAAGTAGTGGACAGAGGTCTTTTATGAAAAGTAGAAAAGCTAGGGATAAAGTAAAACAGAGCATAATTAACACACCACTATTTATAGATTTAAAGAATAAACGGTGTCCGTCACCCAAAATACTGAAGGAAGAGGACCAAGAAACAGAATGACTAGAAAAAAAAATTGAAGTGTTTTCAAATCTTCCTGCCAGGAAAACTAAGAAAGAACAGAAATTAAAGAGATTTGGCGATAGTTGGAGGATGAGATTGGTTCCACTTTTGTACAGGCACCTTTCCAGCATATGAAGGAAGGTAAAAGTAGAAAGAGCAGAGACGGAGTAATTTAACAAGGCAGAGTGCAGCTTGAGACAAAAGTTTGAGAACTATATGAGGGAATACCATAGAACCATTACGCCTTCTTAGTGTTAAGCTCTGAAAAAGCAGAAATTACGTCTTTTGAAGAAATTTCAATTGGTATGAATGAGTTGGAGGAGGTCTAGAAAAAGGAAAAGCACTGGATTAGTCTAAGGTGGAATTAGAAGGAAAGGTTTAAGCAAGGGTTCAGGATTAGTTGAATGTAAGAAATCAGTGATAACATCGGAAAAAACAAGAAGTGGGAAAGAGGAGGAAAAGTTAAAAGTTTACATTAGTTTCAAAATTCTCAGAAAGATATGAGGAAGAGGGCCAGCAAAGTTGTGCATTTCTGCGAGGAAAAGAACTTTTTACGTGTCATGGATAATAGGTTTGGCATAATTTGGGGATGAATTGTAAGTTTATGAGTTTCTTGTAGTTTGAAGAGGACAGTAATTCTTGAAGGCAGCGTCACTGTGGCAAAAGCACGAGAACAAGCAGAAGTAAATAAGGTTATGAGTTTTGGTTGGTAAATATCATTGAGCACGCCTCCATGCAGAAAAGAATTATCTCGCACTTTGCACACTCCGAAGGACCCTTTCCCACGGAAGCTGTAGTCATTCCATATGAAATCAAAGAAATACGACCGTAAGTCCTGCCAGTTTTTTAAGCACCGAAGTTCCAAAACGTATTTCGAACCACAACTGGGGTCTTCCCTGCGGAAGACTTGAAGATATAGAACAGAATACAGAGATAAAAAAGTGATCGGAGGAACCCAAAGGAGGAAAAAGTTTAACAAAATAAGGAGGAGTTAGAGATTGAAAAGGTTGTGTTTAACTAAAAGACGATCAGGGCTACGAGTTGGAAACTGCATTAACTGTTCGAGTTTATTTTGAATAGAAAAATGGTAGTAAACTCATCAACTTTATCGTGAGAATGGCAGTGGTGAACTTTGAAATCACAAAGAATGATTTCAGAGAAATAGGAGAAGAGAGAGAGATATGTATTCTAATTTATGATCTCAGAGTAGATTGAGCCATGAGTCAAATTCAGAAAGCTTCAAATCAGAAACACTAGTAATAAATTACATCATTGCACACATTGGCACAACTCCCTTTGGCTGAAAAATGAGGAAGAAATAGTAGGGTCAACAGAGTGAGCTTAAAGTCAGAACTAACTCAAACACCCGAATTTGGGCTAAGAATAGGTGAGGACTTTAGAAGGGAAGGTGATGATGAACAATGAGTAAATTAAACCGAGAAGGTTGCAGAAGTATGAAGAAAAAAAGATGGCCACATCAAACCAATCCAGCTTAATTCCGTTGCAGCACCAACTCCATCACCTGAGGCCGTCAATGGCGCTAGTGGTGATGAGGTAAAATGGATAAAGGGGTTATTTTCAGGAAGCCACCTATGAGCTTCTCCGAGACTAATCGCATGGCTTCCATTATTATTTTTATTTTATTTTTAAAAAGTTGTGTTGTCTGTTATTGTATTTTATGATGTGTGATAAAGGCTTACTCCAATGTAAGAAGAATGGGACATGTTTAAAGGGAAAAACCATTGGGCACTGGAGTGTGGGATGTATTCTAAGACTCTATATATTCCCAATGGTGGATAATCATCGCTTCCTGTGCATACTTCTTTCTCATTGTATGCTGCTCATCAAAATTAACGCACCACAAGGGTACGTGGCGAAGGAAGGGTAAAAAAGGTTGAAGAACGCGAAGACACTTTATTGGACAATGACAAACAATAACATGGTGGATTCTTTAGAATCGAGAAGGTTGATAATAATGTGAGTCAAGATTTGCAGCCAAAAGATTCGCAGTAGGGTTCAGGAGGTTCGACGCTGCAAACACACAATGTTGGTACGTGCGGCGGCCGCAGGGGGGGTGTTGGGTCTGTCAATACCGTGTATGACCCCTTCATGGATGACGGCCTGACACCGTCCTGGCATGCTCTCGATGAGTGGGCGAATGTCCTGGACAGTGATTTGATCCCATACGTCGTGCAGTGCCTGTCGCAGGTCCGGGAGGGTCCGTGGAGGGGGTTGCAGCTGTCGGATCCGACGTTTCAGGATATCCCACAAATGTTCGATTGGGTTGAGGTCCGGACTATATGCTGGCCACTCCAACGCCGTAATTTGAACCGTCCTAAGGTAGTCATTCACACATTGGGCCTTGTGTGGTCTTGCATTGTCATGCATTGGGATTAAAAGAGTCACCGATGTAGGGGCATATGGCATATATGGTTCGAGGATGTCCTGTGATATACCTTACGGCTGTAAGTGTGCCTCCATCGAAGATGTGCAACTCCGTAAGCCCCGATAAAGAGATGCCTCCCCAGACCATAACCGACCCACCTCCAAACGGCGGCACCTGCAGCACATTGCAATGCGCGAACCTCCGTCGGTCGTCGGTATACTCTGGCACGCCTGTCCGAGGCGTAAAGACACTCACGCATCGTCCGTAAGAGCACCTTTGCCCAATCGTCTGACCGTCCAATGGATGTGTTCTCGGGAAAATGCCAGTCGCACCCTTCGATGTGCCGTGGTGTGCGGTGGACCTATGGCAGGCCTCCGTGGCCCGTAATTATGTTCCGCAAGGCGTCAACGCACCATATCGTTGACTCATCCTGTTGCCGCATTACATCCGCAAACTGTCTGCAGATGTCGTGCCAGCATGCGGCGATCTCGTAATGCAGACGTATAAGTCCGGTCTTCCACGGGTGTCGTGGCCCTGGGCTTACCTTGTCCTCGCCGGCGATCATGTGTCAGGGTTTCCTGGTACCGTTGGACAACCCGAATCGTTGTGTGAGCTACACCGAACCGTCGACCAAGTGCCAGGTACCCGTGTCCTTCGGCGTGGTGTTGTTATCTGCACGCACTGAACTCTTAACAGTTGACGCACTATCCCTCCATGTTTATGGGAGTCGCTTCGTATGAATGTCCTCGCTTGATTATACCCCCGACATAACCTTCCACCACCTATTCCAGATCTCATTAATTGCTTTATGTTTTCTAAATTTATCGCGGTGACAGCCCCAATACTGCAAGCGGAATTCTCTGCGTGGTGGTTACATAGTTACACTGGTGCTGTCGTCTGTGTTGGTGTAGGGGTTTCATTGGGTTAGGGGTTTTCCCGTTCCTGTGAGTGGCATTTACCTAGTGGTACGTTATTTTTGACGAGTAGAGTATATATATATATATATATATATATATATATATATATATATATATATATATATATATATATATATATATATATATATATATATATATATATATATATATTTATATATATATATCGGTGCGGTGCCGGTGGTAATTGCGCTATGTTTCTCTCTCTGTGTGGTGTGATGCAGTGTGCTAAGATGACGGCGGTGGTGTGGTGCGGTGCGGTGTGGTGCGGTTCTGGTACACGACCTCCCGGTGCAGAGCGATGTGTACGCAAAAATCCGGTGCTAAGCCAACCTAGCATAGTAATGAAATATTAAGTTGGGGGAAGCTTTTAAACCCCTAAAGAGAAGTATTTCTATTTATCCCCATAGGTCTGTCAATAATAATGGAGCATAG
>JABUQX010112435.1:0-22500 GCA_015478945.1 Trachelipus rathkii
ATTAAAGGTCTGTCATTGTTACTGTGCAACGCTGGAGTCTGGTGTCTGAATACCTCTGATGCAGAATAAAATCTCCCTTGACTCATCCATTGGACACAGTGTTATGCAGCAAGTTAACAGTAACCGTTATTAACTCATACAAGAGAACAACTAAGATGGTAGGGCACATCATGCGAATGGGAGAGGGAACTAATCAAGAATATGTTATTGATTTGGGGGCCATAGTTCAATGGACTGGCCGCAGAAAAGAGCGATGTGGTGGAAGATGCGATGAACGTCAGAGGAGTGTCTATGGTGGATGTGTAGGAGAGAAGAATGTACGAAGATAGAAACCACTCGAGGAGGTTCTGCAGAGGCTACAACTGATAGGTCAATACAGATCTACCAGAGAGGCTGGTGAATATATATATATATATATATATATATATATATATATATATATATATATATATATATATATATATATATATATATATATATATATATATATATATCTATAGGAGTGGATATATATATATATATATATATATATATATATATATATATATATATATATATATATATTCACCATTTTTCGCCCATATAACATCTCAAGTAGAAAATATTTCAGCGTCTGCGTAGTAATATTGCGACTCAGACCCGCGTCTGGAGCCAGACTTCCAGTCTGGCTCCGACGGCTCATGAACCAGAGCCTCCGATGACTCATCTTCTTCTTCTTCTTCAGCTATCTATGTTTTGGGACCTCTTATCAAACAATCCTTCACTGTGTAACGGCCCAATCGCAGTCCGAGATGTCGTTCGCTGATACGAATTAAGATTAGTTTTAAGATAGCTTTAGTGATTCGTGGTTGTTTCAGTGGAAAACTTTTATATGTTACAATTTAAAACAAGTAATGTGCGAATATAAATGTATACGATTGAATAAAGAGTTGGGGTGATATATTTAATAGTAATAAGTTTCTACTATAACTACAACCACCACTACTACTACTACTAATAATACAGCCATTACTACTACTACACATTACATTACTATGACCAATGCCACTAATACTACATTGCTACACACATTACTATTACGATTAACACTGAGTCGGCACACTAAGGTCGAACTCGTATCCATTCTAGCTACTGTTTACGTAACATAGCATCTTTTTTACTTCTGGTTCAAGTGCATCATGTGGTTGGGCAGTAAGAATCTTTTTTATTATTACTGTTATTTAATTAAAATGATGTCAAACAGTAATGTGTTATAGCGTAAAGGCTGGTGGAGAGAGGGTGTGATGGACCGCTGCTGAGGGGCTATTTTTAGTCTGAATCATTTTATTTAGGTCAGTAAAAAATGTGTTTTTACTGAAATATTTCCTGCACTAAACATAGCAAAAAATAAGTGACTTGGCTTAATATCTCAATTAAAAATTTAATGCTGTTAGAAAAATTATAAAAAGGTTGGAAATGCTTATCATGTTAGATTCACTGAAGAATTGTTAATGCCAACGTTATCTGCAGTCCATAAATGGTTATTATATTTTTGATAAAGAGTTGAAATCTAAGCTGTTGTTGTTAGTGGTAGTGTTGTTGTTGTTGTTGTTGCTGTTGTTGTTGTTTGCTTGTTGTTATTGCTGTTGGTGTTGGTGTCGTTGTTGGTTAATATGTTGTTGTTGTTGTTTGTTGTTGCTATGCTGTTGTTGCTGTTGGTGTCGACATTGTTGTTGTTGGTGGTAGTTTTGGTGATGGTGTTATGGTTATATATACACATCCTGGTTTTGGGTATCTCAAAGATATACCTCCATCATCATCCACCAGATTCTACTCAATTATCACTACTACCACTACTAACAATAACTACCACTACTACCAATTCTACTACTACTACTACTTACAACACTACGCTGCTACCACTACTGCTGTTGCCGCTTACTACCACTGACTGTGTCGATGTTATAAGTAGGGCCCAAAACTGTAGAGCGGTGTAGAACAGTAAAGCAGTAAAATACGGTATGGACAGAGTTTGGGGAGGCGCCCCCATTGGGGGGCTCGTGGTATTTGTTTTACTGCTTAGGGTCAGCAAAACATTGTTTTTATTGAAAATTTGACAACTTTTTCTTTGAAAAACAAAAACTTTAACAATGAAACAAGTTTTCAAAACGCATATAAACCTGTTAAGCACCGATACATCCCATCTTTTTCATCTTCATATATATATATATATATATATATATATATATAAAGAGCAGAAATATATATATATATATATGTATATATATATATATATATATATATATATGGCAGTAAGAAGATGGCATATATGTATATATGGTTATGCGTTACTGGTTATATATATATCCATGCTGATTTAGTCTAGCTATCCTGTCCATTTGATTCTGGCTGTGGGGCCACTACGAATTGTTAAAACACTAAACCACACACACACACACACACATACACACACACACGCCCATGCTTTGTCAAACAAAATTGATGTGGACAGTAAAGACATAAAGACGTAAAGACGTATCGCACAGAGGGTGGGTGGGGGTCTACTGTACAGCTTGCGCAACGTCTTTACGTCCTTAGGGTAGGTAAACCTAACATTTTTAATAAAATGATCGAAACTAATAGACTTAACATCATAGTCGTTTAGGAGGGTGTTTGATGTTGGTTTGATTTGCACGATTTCACGTACTTGAAAACATGCATCAAAAATATACATTATAATCATGACGAATAGATCAATTAATCATAGCGGGTTAGAGGGTGGTTGATTACGGTTTGATTTACCGATTTACTTCAGACTTAGGTGTAAAACATAGTAATTTACCAAAAATATGACATAACCAGATCAATAGATCAATAATTCAATAGATCAGCCAAATCATAGCCAGTTAGAGGGTGGTTGGGAGGTGGAACAGGATTATTTATTTACTGCTTTAGGGTATAAAACGTAATTTTCTACTGGTGTTATAAACATGAAAACAGCAAATTTTTTAAAAATTAAAATAATAGTATATATATATATATATATATATATATATGTTATATATATAAGAGTATATATATGCTATATATATATATATATATATATATATATGTTATATATATATATATATATATATATACAATCTACTGATATATCACTGTAACACTACCTCAACCCGCATTTTTAACCCGCGAAATATTTCTTTTTGCGTTCGCAGCGTGGGTGGGGCCTCCGCGTTTTGTTCCGGGACTATGTTGCCAGCTGCACAAACGAGGTTTTGAACCCGAAGTCTTCGAGCTGTCGACGGGGAAGGTGAGCACCAGGTGCAACGGCGATGTCTATGAAAGTGAAGCCAGCTAACAGCGCTGCGAGTAGAAGCTCTGAAAGTAGCTCAGCTACTTTCATGGACGTGGCTACGCCTCGTACACGCACATAGTTAGGCCTAAACGTATGTGGTGACGAGAACAAAGTGGGAGAAAATGTCACATGAATGTAGAGCATGTGTTTTACAATATACACACAACCTTCACCGCGTATGCGCGAACTCACAGGTTAGGGACCCCCTGATTACTTCATAGGGGGGTAGGGGATGAACAAAGGGGGGTAGGGTAAAAAACGCTCATGAAAGTACGTGAGCATGTGGTCAAGTACACATGTACTCACGCACGTTCATGGCGAATCAATAGAAATATGGGCTGTGCCCCAGGGTAGTGCCCCAGGGTAGGCCCACAGACGCGAAAAGTATCCCAATAGGTAGCCCGCGGGGAGGAGACCCCGACCAATTCTTCACTTCGGACGCCTTACCCTTAGGCGTTTGTAGATATTGCGTATACTGATAGATTATCAGGAGTATATATATATATATATATATATATATATATATAGACTGTATATATATATATATATATATATATATATATATATATATATATATATATATATATATATATATATATATATATATATATATATAGAATGAAATATATAAATGAATGTCTCTATAACCCTATATATATATATATATATATATATATTTATATGTATATATATATATATATATATATATATATAAAGATATATATATATATATATATATATATATATATATATATATATATATATATATATATATATTATATATATATATGTCGCTTCACGCTAGCTATAATTGGAATGACTGCTTTGACTCTGGTTGCTTTCAGTCTTCTCACCGATAAGGTGGGGAGCTGTAATCGTTGACATTAGACATTAAGACATTAAGAATAGTTGAGACAGTACTGAGCCACATGGGCATTTCGAGCCTGTCCCAGTCAACCCACTACCCAAACATGCTCATGCAAATCCACAAAGTCCAGGGCTTGTCAAATTGTTGTAACTACAAATCCACCAATTTGGCTTAATCAAAACTACGATATATATATACATATATATACATATATATATATATATATATAGAGAAAGATATATATATATATATATATATATATATATATATATATATATATATATATATATATATATATATATATATATATTTGTTACCAAACCATCCACATGCAGTAACACCACTGCTATATCAGTGATTATTTAGCTTAAAAACGTTTTTTCAAATCGTGTTTTTTCAGGAAAAAAACATGTTTTTTTCATGTTTTTTTCGTTTTTTTCAGTTTTTTTCGTTTTTTTCATTAAATGTATTTTTAAAAATATAAAGAGGCTAATATGATATTTCACTTGAGTATTTTCATTTTCAAATATAAGGATACTTAAAATTAAACAAATATTCCATTATGATTTATAAAATAGCAGAACCACCTTTCTCTTATATTTCCATCAATTGTTTACGTTACGATTTACAGTAGGTTGTAGCCTGCAGACTGCTTTTTGTAGGCCTCTACTTACTAATTATGTATTTTACATTTGTATCATATAATCATATTTGATTTACTTTTAAATATTAATGTAGTATTATATTTATATAGAATGAGTCTGAATGACAACAAAACTCAAAAGTGACTTAAAGGATGCAAATGAAATAATAAAATATTGAAATTAAAATTATACCAGGATTGAAAAATGAAGGAGGGCTGAATGACTAAATTAAATATTTAGCTTTGGAATATCAACTTTTGATTCACAAATCCTAGTCCCCACTCCCCAGACCCCAGTCACTACTGAGTACCAACTACTGTCAAGTCATTATCACTGGGCTCATCAGCGTGATCAGCCACATTTAAATTTTGATATAACTGATAAGTCTGATATCTCAGTCGTATGAAGTATCATGTGAGAATGACAGTTGTGAAGGAGCAGGGGCAGTGACAGACCTGGTTAGCCAAGCTTAAAGAGCAATCACTTCTCTAGTTGGCATATAAATTTTCATACTTAGTCAGATTATATGGCCAACACTAGCTTTTGCAACTCACAAAGATGAGGTAGGGCTTTGTAACTTTTATTTCTTAAAAAGTACATACAGTCAATACTTGACTTTGCATGTGGCATTTAATATAAAATTTATTTAGAAAACTATTAAATATTGGTCATTTTATAATTTAGACTACAGTATAAAAATATCAGTATTATGAGTCATTAATAAAGGCTTAAAAATTTCATCATAACACTCCGCGGGCTGGTCACGTGTCAGTCAAAACTTCAGTAATCTTTCAGTAATGAATTGGTGAACACGTATACTGTTGTCAATATTTAAGTATTCGGGTTCATTAAAGTTGAGATTGATTCTCATTAACTTAATAAAATTGTACGCAGTATTAAGTACAATAAAATTAATATAGACAAACAATAAGTGTCTTAAAGTTTAGATCACGGCTTATTACAATAATATTTCATATCAATTGCCTCAGTAACATGGCCTCAGTAAAACTGTTTAGAGTTTAAGTTACTCTGTGAAAATTAGTTACTTTAAAAGGATTAAAATGTCCTTGTATATGAAAAGGAAACCTTTTCAAACCCTTTTGGATTTTCCTGCCTTTCATTATAATGATAATCGCATTCATTATTAATTGCAAATTACTAAAAGTATCTAAAGCGTTTTAGGAGGTGCCTCCGAGGCGCTACGTCTCCAAAATTTTGTCTCAACATCAAGAAGAACACTTAAGGTAAATAAACAATTAAATTTTTTAAGTATATTTAGTGTAAAAAAACTAAAAAATAGTCCGGTGGCGTCAAGAGCCGCTTCTATCAAAAAATGAAAAGAAATTTTTTGATATTTTTGAAAAGGTTTCGATCTATAGGATCGCCATTTTGAAAAAGTGTTCAATAAGTAAACCGTCATTTTTAAAATGTACTAATGTACTTAACATTTTTTATTTATTCATCAAGTGAATTATTAGTGAAATAAAAAGTAATTTACCTTTAAAAAGTGATTTGAAAATTTTATTAAAGTTAAACTTTTTTCATAACTTAAACATTTTCGAAAGTTAAAACGTAGTCTTACGCATGCGCAAAAAGATTGCATCAAAATTAAATGAGAGGAAAATTCCAAAGGAGTTGGATCGGTTTCAATTATTTTTTGTAATAATCGATATTTTATTTAAGATCGATAGAATAATCGATATAAATATCGTTCTTTCATTAATCGATAATAATCGATATTTTGTCAATAATTGTAAACAAATTACTGAGTGCTTTTTGATAAATTCTTCAAGATTGTTTTTTAGGTTTAATTATTTTAATAATATAATTAATTGTAGTAATTAATGTTTAATAATAACAATAACACTGTGTGGTTGTGTTTCCTTTGAAAAAAATGGTTTAATTAATAAAATAGCAAAATAGTGTTTGTAATATAGGCTACCTTATTCAGTTTTTGACAAAAGTTTTTTGAAGGCCTAGGGTAGTTGTAGGCCTATATATTTTTTTTATTCATATTGGTGACACAATATCAGGCATTTTTTAAGTAAATAATTTTGAATTTTTGGAACAAAATGGACAATTTTGTCAAATTTAAAAAGTTAAGGTCTAATATAAAGACTCGTATTACTAAAATAGTAAATAAATTAAATGAATTGAAAACTAATGACAGTTTGGGAATTATTTTCTGCAAATCTCAAATAAATGAAATAAATAAATTGATATTAAAAATCAAAGAATATGATGAAAGCATGATTGATGTTTTGATGGAATCTGAGCTTGAAGGCCTAAATATGGACTCTGAAATAGAAAGTCAAAGTGATTATTATTTAGAATTAGAAATTAAATTAAGTGTTTTTAATGAATTTATTTTAAGTAAAGAGACTGCTACAACAGAACCTAATATTTCTGATAGTTTTGTGGAAGCCTTAAATAACATAGATCACACTACTAATGTAAAATTACCTACCATGAGTTGTGCAGTATTTGATGGTGATGTGAATAAAATTAGTTTTCAAGTTTTTTTAAATCAGTTTATGAATGTGGTTGGAAATAACCCTAAACTTAATGACTCTGTTAAATTAATGTACCTTTTAAGTTTTTTGAAGGATTATCCTTTAAGTATTGTGTCTCATTTATCTATCATACCAGAACATTATAAAGTAGCATTAGAATTGTTAAAAGCTGAATATTTGGATGTAACTACTATAACAAATGACTTGTTTGCCTCTTTGATAGCTATTAATATAGAATCCAAATATGATAAAGATTTTATATCCTTAAAATTGAATAAAATAAGGGCAATTATTTATGATCTTAAAGTTCATAAATTAGATTTTACTATCTCAAAGAGTCCAGGCTGTTGCTTGTTGTCACATATAGTAGTAAAAAAGCTACCTAAAGTATTTTTGAAGGACCTGATAAGAAAAGTAGGTCATAATTATCCTGACATAAATGAAGTTCTTGAAAATTATCAGGATATAATAAAGGCTTTAATATGTACTAGTTCTTCCTCAGAAAGAACAGTAGGTGATAAACTCAAATTTAAAAGTAAAAGTACACCTGTTACTCCTCAAAAAGAAAAAACATCTCAAAATAATGCTACAAGTAAACAGCATTCTTTGGCAAATTTTCAAACCTCAAGTAAAGTAAAAGAGGTTGAAAAAAAGTGTAAATTATGTTCTGGGCCACATTCTTTAGGACTATGCCCTGTGTACAACAATTTTGAAGGTCGAATTAATAGAATTAAAGAGTTGGGGTTGTGTGAACAGTGTGCTGGTAACCATCCGCAAGCACAGTGTTTTGGTAATAATAATAAAATGAGGTTTCCGTGTAAATGTGGAAGTAGATCACATATACAACCATTGTGTAATGTTAATAAAAATGAGGTGGTAAATACAACGACCAATCATTGCATAACTTTTCATCAAAGTTTAGAGAATGAATATATTCCACCTACCACTTCTTTAAATATGGTTTTCAATGGTAAAAAACTTTAAGATGTTTGATAGATACAGCTAGTAGTAGGTCTTATATTTCAAGAGAAGCTGCTGAAAAGTTAATACCTAATGTAAATAGTCTTCCTATAATAGAATATGAGGTTCAAACTTTCATTGGCTCTAAAATTAAAAAGTTTCATCAAACATTAATTGGTGTAAGAGTTTTTAAAAGAATAGTTTTCATTCCTTTTCTTATAGATGATGAATTAAATATAAATTATAAAGTAGATGGCATTTCAGATGTTATAAATAATATGAAATGTAATGGTTTAAATTTTGCAGACAATAATTTTAATAATCCTAATGTAAATAGTCATATTAAAATAGATGTTTTGCTTGGAATAGAAATAATAGACTTGTTTCCATCTTTTCAGACTGTACCTTTTGCAAGTGGTCATTGTTTAAATATTGGTGATAATAAATTAATTCCAATAGGTAATATTTATAATTTTTTAAGTAGAGAACAAATTGTGCATTTGGTTGAAACCAGAAAAAGTAAAAAAGTTAGTAATTTCATAACTCAGTCTAAAGTTGAAACAAATAATGCCATAATTCCTAAAAATGATTCTAAATGTAATAACAGAAAACTGAATACACAAGTGTATTTTGTATTAGAACCATCCAAAAGTTATTTCAATCCCATTGAACAGTTTTTGGATTCTGATATTGACAATGGCTTGGAAAATCTGTTTAGCCTGGAATCTTTAGGTATCAAACAGGACGAAGACATTCTGAACACTGTAGATAAATGTCAAGTTCAATTATGTAATCAGAATAGGATTTTCAAAGACAACCATTATCATGTAAGTCTTCCTTGGTATGAAGACAAAATAGAATTAGTTCCTAATAATTTTAAAATATCTTTAAATATAGCTAATAGAGTGTTTGATAAATTAACTCAAAATAATTTAATAAATGAATACAATAAAGTTTTTGAAAGTCAACTGAATGATAAAATAATTGAAAAAGTAAATATAAATTTTAATGATCCTTCAGATATTTGTAAATACAAATTCATTCCTCATCGACCTATAATAAGGCAATCAGAACAAGTAACCACTAAAATAAGACCAGTTTTTAATTGTTCCCTTAAAAGTAATAAAACTCTTCCATCTTTGAATGAGGCAGCTTACAGTGGTTATGACCTCATGAATTCACTTTTAAAGCTACTACTTGTGTTCAGAACGAATCGTACTGTCGTCATAAGTGATGTAAAACAAGCGTTTCTGATGATAAGGTTAAAAGATGAAGTGGACATGAATAGGTTCACTTTCTTATGGTATAACAACGGGAAATTAGAAGCTTATAGGTACCTTACATTAATATTTGGGTTTACATCTTCCCCATTTATACTGCATTATATAATGAAATATCATGCTTCTAAGTATCCACATGATAGATGTACTGAAATATTATCTTCAGGCTTCTATGTGGATAATTTAATATTTACAAGCATGCAAGAAGAAAGTGAGATAGTAGGTATATATCATCAATGTAAGAAACGAATGGAAGAAGGGGGTTTTATCTTGAGATCTTGGAATAGCAACTCGGATGCTTTGCGTGTTAAGTTCAAGGAAGAAAACTCCTTTGTAGAGCATTCTAGTTGTTGTGAAAAGATCTTGGGATATAGTTTCAATGTAGTGACTGACTGTATGCATATTAATAAAGTAGAATATCTGGAGAGTATTTCAACCAAGCGTCAATTGTTGTCTGAGATTTCCAAGCTTTTCGATCCTCTTAACTTTGCTCTTCCTATTTTGGTAAAGGGTAAATTGTTGATGAGACAAGTGTGGCAGCATAATTTGGCTTGGGACGAGAAAGTGCCTGATGAGATACTAAAAGAATGGTATAAAATACGCAGTAATTGTGAACATCTGGATACGATTGCAATACCTAGGAGGGCTCTTTCTGAAGGGAATAAGTATGGTTTACATCTTTTTTGTGAATGATAACAAAAGCTCCTTTATATTTTCTAAAGCCAAGGTAGCTCCTGCCAATAGGCCTAGGGAGTTAAGTATCCCTTCCCTGGAGCTGATGGGGGTTATTTTGGCCTTGAAATGCTTACCCAATATTTTGGAAGCATACAGTAATATATATTTTGAATTCATTAATATTGCTGTGGATTCACAAGTAGTTTTGAGCTGGTTATTAACCAGACAAACCAAAGTAAAATCTAAGTTTTTAAAAAATAGAATAAATGAAATGGATGGGTTAATTACTTCCATCTGTAACAAGTATAAATTAAATGTGCATTATAAGTATGTAAATACAGCAGAAAATCCTGGTGATTTTTTAACTAG
This sequence comes from Trachelipus rathkii, assembly GCA_015478945.1. Lineage (NCBI taxonomy): Eukaryota > Metazoa > Arthropoda > Malacostraca > Isopoda > Trachelipodidae > Trachelipus > Trachelipus rathkii. Next base: position 10,647 of record JABUQX010112435.1, read on the forward strand.
GGGTTTAACTTTTAAAAAGTTTAAAGAAATATTTGCTCTGTGGTATCATGGTCCGGTTTGGTTAACTAATGATTTAGACAATTGGCCCAAGTATCCTATGTTGAGTGTGCCACAAGAGTCTTTACCTCTATTAATGGTAAATGTAAATATATTAGAAAATACAAGTATTAGTATTTTAGATCTAAGTAAATATTCATGCTATCGAAAAGTCTTAAGAATCACTGCCTGGATATTTAAATGGCTTAGTAAAATTAAAATAAATGTTGATTACCAGCAAAAATCAGTAAGGTATTGGCTTAAAATAAATCAAATTCAATCCTTTGCTAATGAAATTAAATTTTTGAAAGATTATAAACAAAAAGTAAAAGTAGCTTCCTTGAAAGACTCAGAAATTCCTCCCTTGGTTTTAAACTTAAATCTTTTCCTTGATGAAAAAGGCTATTTAAGAAGCAAGGGCAGAATTAATAAGGCTCTTCTTATCAGCTATGAACAAGCTAATCCTATATTAATGGGAAGAAATCATGGCTTTACATTGTTATTTATTAAATATGCCCATGAGCAAGTAAAGCACCTTGGCATTGGTACTACTCTTAATTACATCAGAAATCAAGGTGTGTGGATACCTAAGGGTAGAGCTGCTGTAAGATCTGTATTATTGGAATGCATTACATGCAAGAAGTACAATGCTCTTTCTTACAGGTACCCACGTTTCACTGACATACCTAGAACACACATGAATCTTATAAAACCTTACCAACACACAGGTATTGATTTCACCTCTCATGTATATGTCAAAAACAACACCTCAAAGTTAGAGAAAATGTACATCTTAATTTTCACTTGCTTAAACATCAGAGCTGTACACTTAGAACTAGTACCCTCTATGAACACATCTGACTTTCTGTTAGCCTTCAAAAGGTTCTGTAATAAATTTAGTATACCATCATACATATATAGTGACAATGCATTATATTTCAATAAAGGGTGCAAAATAATAGAAGAGTCCTTTAATACTGATGCTTTCAAGGAGGAGTTTGATAAAAATCAGATCAAACATGTAAAAATTAACCTCTTCTCTCCATGGCAAGGCAGCCATTGGGAGAGGTTAATAAAAGTAATGAAACAGTGTCTGTACAAAGCTGTGGGAAAAAGTAAAGTGACTTATTTTGAGCTTCTTACCACTCTGTCTGACATAGAAAATGCCATCAATTCCAGACCCCTAACCTATAGATCTGGTACCTCTGAGTTGGAGGCAATAACGCCCAATTGTTTTTTGAAAGTAATGTTTAACAGTAATTTAATATTTAAAAGTAATTTTGATACAGTAGAATATCAGATGGGCAGTGCACCCAACAAGGAGGTACTGGATTCTACCCTCATAAAGCAAAATGAACTATATGAAGAGTTCAGGCGTTTGTGGCATGAGGAGTATCTCCTAAGTCTCCGGGAGCGGTCTAGATACTTGTTTCAGGGTATTTGGGAAGATAAAGTAAAGGTGGGAGATGTGGTTCTTATAAAAGACAGCATTAAACCACGTCCATTTTGGAAAATGGGCAGAGTGATGGATGTGATAGTAGGTCACGATAATAACATCAGATCAGTAAAATTAAAAACTGGTTCTGGTGAAATAGGGTTGCATTCCATCAGTAACCTTTACCCCCTCGAATTAAATACAGGAGGTGGTAGTTCATCAAATGTAACACCTGTACCTACAACACCTGTACAGGATGACAACAGCAACAGTAATGGTACGTCTCTGTAGTAACAATAATAATAATAATAATAATAATAATAATAATAATAATAATAATAATAATAATAATAATAATAATAATAATAATAATAATAATAATAATAATGATAGTAATGCCAATACAATAAGACCTCAGAGAAAAGCTGCTCTTAAACAGAGGCAGTTTATGCAAGCCAATTTGTCAAATCTATAATAAATTGCATAAATAAAGTAGTAAAATTAGGTTTAAAGTAATATTAAGTTTGGTTTAGGGTAATTTTAAGGTAGATAAACCATTAAAGGAAACGCAAGCACACAGTTAAAGTAAACTCAAAGGTAGGGTATTGCTTCTCTTTTGAAGCAATCCTCTGCCCGGAGTGTATGAAAATTTATTTAGAAAACTATTAAATATTGGTCATTTTATAATTTAGACTACAGTATAAAAATATCAGTATTATGAGTCATTAATAAAGGCTTAAAAAATTCATCATATCACTCCGCGGGTTGGTCACGTGCCTTCCCAAAAGTCAGTAGAAGAAATTTTTTAGTAATCTTTCAGTAATGAATTGGTGAACACGTATACTGTTGTCAATATTTAAGTATTCGGGTTCATTAAAGTTGAGATTGATTCTCATTAACTTAATAAAATTGTACGCAGTATTAAGTACAATAAAATTAATATAGACAAACAATAAGTGTCTTAAAGTTTATATCACGGCTTATTACAATAATATTTCATATCAATTGCCTCAGTAACATGGCCTCAGTAAAACTGTTTAGAGTTTAAGTTACTTTAAAAGGATTAAAATGTCCTTGTATATGAAAAGGAAACCTTTTCAAACCCTTTTGGATTTTCCTGCCTTTCATTATAATGATAATCGCATTCATTATTAATTGCAAATTACTAAAAGTATCTAAAGCGTTTTAGGAGGTGCCTCCGAGGCGCTACGTCTCCAAAATTTTGTCTCAACATCAAGAAGAACACTTAAGGTAAATAAACAATTAAATTTTTTAAGTATATTTAGTGTAAAAAAACTAAAAAATAGTCCGGTGGCGTCAAGAGCCGCTTCTATCAAAAAATGAAAAGAAATTTTTTGATACTAAATTCTGATTCAATAATTACGATAAAAATGTTACTGAAAGCTGAAAAGAGTAAGAAAACATTAATAGTTTATAAAAACAAAATATTATGAATATCAAAATTCAGAATATAAAATAAAACATGGAAACCCTTAGCACCTTGAACACAAACCCAGGGGTTTCACCTTTAGAAATGGAACCAAAAAAGTCCAAATTAGACATATTTTGCTAAAATTATAATATTGTTCAAACATAAATTCCACAACTAATTGAGTTCAAGTCAAATTTTTACCTGTTTCTTTTCAGCTGTTTTTCATGAAACGTTTTCAGAAAACACTGTTTTTCCTTTCCAACCCAGACATGCTAATCTGGTAATCATCACCCATTATAACCAAACCGCCAATTATTTGTCAATATATTATATTATATCCAACCATCCACAAAGATTCAACTTTCTAATACACAATTCATGAGCCCAAGACTCAACAACCTTCTCAAGTGAGATTATCTAAATTTATGATATATATGGTATGATATGGTCTTCATCTTCTTCATCAATCTTTCCTAGTGAACTACATGTCTATCAAATGGTTTTCATCATTCAGTTTAGAGGTACAGAGAAAAGTATCAGTGGAAATTCTGTCTTTCATCCACCCTACAATTTGACTGAAGGAATTGTTGAAGAGATAATTTCTGAGACAACCCACTATCAAACGAGCAAAGAACTGATTTTCTCCTGAACGATAAACTTTCTGGCCTCTGCCAAAACATCTATAACAAACTTCACAACTATCTTCCTCCTTATCTGATTCATGGTCTTGTTGTTAATTCTCATCTGAAAGAGCACCTTCTACTCATTTCCTCTAACCCAACTAGAGATCTAATTTCCTTCTTCTTCTCTAGTGTCCATGCCATTGCTGCAGACATATTTGAGATCAAGTGCACCTCAAACAAGGAATCGTTAGAAGGGTACCTTAATGGTATCTGAGTTGATGGAGTGTGTTTTCTAAGGACCTGCCACCATTCAACTTATATTCTAAAATCTCACACAGATTTAGGCTAAGCACATATGTCCAACTGTTCCAAAAGAACATGAAGATCTTTGAACATCGCCTATAGCTTTCACTGGGCCTCTATCAAGATCTGAAACCTTTCTCAACCCTACTTTTAATCACTGAACTTTATTCATTTTTTCTGATCACAGCACATGGCTATCTGATGTCCCACGCAAGATGATACTTTCTATCTAACCAGATTTATATTCCACCAGAACCATGGAGAGATTTGGCATGTGTTTAAAGATCCATACTGATCACATATGCCCACTGCTCAGCCCTCCTTGGTTTCTCCTTCTCTAGTTTATTTATGTCTATTTTTCAAATCACCACTATCAATGTTGTTGATAACACATTTTCTTCTTCTTTCTGTCCAGCAAACTCTATATTCACCCTACTTCCATTGATTTTCACTCTTATTAATGATCTTCAACTGCACATCAAATCTAACCACTTATGTTGATGACTAATCTAATTCTTCATCCATTTCACCTGGCCTCTTACTTCTAACTGTTCTTGTCAATCAACCATTTCTATTTCACTGATTCATAGATTTGGTAATGCCCAACTTTGTAAACACTCTAAAAACTGAACTGGCAACTTCTCTCAAGGACACCCTCTGTCCTTCCATCTCTTCAGATTGTTCTCTCTATTTCCTCTGATTTGACAGAGGCACCTGGTTTCACTGATGTCAAAATAGTCTGAAACCTACATCACCACGTGAAGGCCTGCAAAAAGAAACCTGGTATTCACTAGAATACAGACTTTTTTTTCCTCTTCTGTTATTCAGGCCATAAGAATATATCTAATCGCCCTAGCGGAGCACTGCTCACTAGTATGGTCTGTCACCATTTGATATATCGAATGCAAAAATAAAATATTATAACTGTTCTGCATTTCAGTTCACTGGACTCTATCCATATGATTGGTGTTTCTTTATTTTTTCAGATAGTACTGCAGTGGTGGTGCTGAGGGAGTTTATCACTGCACTACTGTCTTTGTATGACGCCTGCAGCATGGTGCTGGTTGGCACAACTGTGTTATTGCACCCAGGCTACTCTGGTCTTTCCTTCTTTCCTGCACTATCTGATAATCCATCTCTGCAGCCTGAAGAACACCTCTCCACTGAAGCCTGTGCTCAGCCACCTGCAGCTGGTGTTAGCCATACCTGAAAAAAACAACCTCCTAATGAGGGCCTTCTGCCCTGTCAGTAGTAAGATAATTTGTATATATAGATATATATATATATATATATATATATATATATATAGAGAGATAGAATATATATATAGAGAGATAGATATATAGTATATATATATATATAGTATATATATATATATATATAATATGATATATATATATATATATATATATATATGATTATATAATTTAATCAAATCAAGATAAAGATCTGCATCCAACCTCTTTCATCTTCTTTGAAAATGATAAAATTAATATTTCAATTCTATCACCAAACTGTTTTTTGTTTGATATACAAAATAATCTTCCACTCATCAAATTATACAAAATAACCTACAGGGAGTCATCCTCTCTGATTAATCAATTTTTCATCAGTAGAACTACTCACCTTAATCACCAATTCACTAATCACACATAATGATATACAGTTCTGATATCTAACACTAGATAATATGGCAGCCATAATAACAGGCACCAATATATATTTACACTTTAGAAACTAGTTGATCATCAAGAATGACAAAGATCCCCAAGTCCTCTATCACCCTATAATCACTGTCCACACCAACCCTCCTCTCACTTTAAAATACTGAATAATCCTCCACAAATAAAACTAAAATATCTAGATCACACTACACAGACGTTTTCTTCATATGATCAATCAGCCTTCACAACAATTGAACCAACACTTCTAGTCCTTTCCCACACAATTTTAGTGACATAAATTATAATATTACCATTACCTATATACTTAGATCTGAACTAATTATGCTTCAGCACATATTCCTAACAATTGTAATTGTTACAACAAACTATATAAAGTCTCCCAAAATGTGCCTAGAATATCATGTAATATCAAAACAACTAACCAATATAATATAAATCCTCTGATCTTCTTTACATCTTCTGCACATCTGATGATAGATCATCTATCAGAGATCAGAACTCAACTATCATACAACAAACTTTCCAACTCTGATAAAGATTTGTATCTCTCCCCTTCCACTGCACAATTATTACAACATTTAGATAGAGACTTCCAGCTTCTCCCATGAGCAACATGATCATGATGATCATTTTCACCACCAAAACACGCAATTTTCAAAACCGCCCAATAATAATTTTTTATTAATGTCTCCTCTCAAAAGAACGTTGTTCAGAAGGCCAAAATGATCTGCTTTAAGGATCATCACCAAACTTTGAGATCCATAGCAGAAAACATATATCAGAAACCAGACAACGTCACCTCCCACTGCACCAGAACAAAGGAGGCAGCCACACACATTCATGATGCTCAATTCCTTTCTTAGGATACAATAGAGCGACCTCCTTCTGAGATGCCCAGCTCTCGACGCCCCTCGTGCCGTCTTTTCTGTATCCTCTATCCTCGACCTGTGGAACCGCCCGGTGGCGGCGGCCGGCTTCCTGGAAGCAGTGTGGCCCTCCAATTAAGGTGGGCCAGGGGCAGAAGTATAGGTATAGGTATATATATATATTTGAGGGGTGGAAAATCATCTAGACTAACCCACAATAGGAACGGAAGGGAAATTCAACTTTCGTGAGGTCAAAAAAGTTGAATTTCCCTTCTGTTCCTATTGTGGGCTTGTCTACTTTGATTTTCCACCCATTTTAAAAAATATATATTTTATAGAAGGGCCTGTTAGGGGTTATGGTAGGTTTGGTATTACTAAAAAAGATCACGCACCTGAAAAGGTTGTGAAACACTGATCTAGACAGTTCCATCATTTCTCTTATGCATACTCTTCATGCACACTTCTGATAGACTGGAACATACTTCCTCTTTTTTTTCCACTCCTATGATTTAAAATACTTTTAAACGACGTGTATCGATTCATATCGGTTCTTGATTAAACCATTTGTACTTTGAATTGCCCAACTTAACCCTCGTAGATTCTCAATTTAAGCCTCTGACCTTTCCGACAGACGAGATAGGAGTGTTCAATCCGTGATTATTTACTCGTGATCTATTTACTCTTTGCCTTCTCTCAAAACTTGTCACATAATGTTTAAAATTTTCACATCACTTTGATTCTTGCTTGCTTCAATTGAAAAATAAACCCATAATCTAGAATTGAAAAATAAAGACCCAATCTGGCCTTGTGATGGACTTTTAAACTTAAAAAGCAGCATTTTTAGGTAAAGCAAAAATTTTCTTATAAATATATTTATTATGTATAAAAGTTTCAACAGGAGCCGGATTCATACAAAACAACCCAAATATATGAAAATAAACGTTTCTACAATTTTAAACAAATTTTGTATAATAAAAAAATTACCTCCATCACTCAAACCCCTAATGGAATGACGGGACTAATCAATGATAACAATCCAATTTGTATTTACACTAGTATTTATAAAATTAAAATAAAATAATCTTTTACGATTAACTTAGTAAAATGATGTTACACAACTAGATAATAAATAAATTTAAAATTCTTTATATATATATATATATATATATATATATATATATATATATATATATATATATATATATATATATATATATATATATATATATATATATATATATATATATATATATATATATATATATATATATATATATATATATATATATATATATATATATATATAAATATATATATATATATATATATATATATATATATATATATATATATATATATATATATATATACAACATGAATTGCAATTAAAGGTCCTACTATATACATGAAGGGCACAAAGCTGAATTACTGAAAAGTAAAATATGTATATATATATATATATATATATATATATATATATAATATATATATATATATATATATATAATATATATATATATATAATATATCTTTCTTTGCACCTATATATATATATATCTTCGAAATTTTTGGATTGATTCACTAGTGACTCTCATGCGAAGGACGCTGGTTCAATCCTCCGCGTAGCAGTCTGAATTTTATCTTCCTGGGGGCAAGAATTAAAACTCGGCTGCGAACACGTTGGTGGGAACAGGCTTGGGATAGCCGGCCTTAAAGTTCGATTTCCTGTAGTCCCCCGTATTACCCTCTAAGAATGGGATAAAACACATTAAAAGGAAGTTATATATATATATATATATATATATATATATATATATATATATATATATATATATATATATATATATATATATATATATATATATATATATATATATATATATATATTGTTTTACCTTTCAGGTATGTTATTGGGACGTTTTACGAAAAAGGAGGGGCCGTGCTGATTTTTTCTTTATGAGTTCCTATTTGTGATTTTTCTTTTTTTTTCAGGATTGTCAGTAATTCTGTTATTAGTTTTCAAATGATTAATATTGTAATGATTTAAAGTTTAATGTGTGTTTAATGCTATTTTACAGATTGATGTTGATGTTTAATGGAATCTTCATATGAGAGAAAATCAAATAAGAAGTAAAGAATTCTTCATTGTAAACAAAAAGAGGTCCTGTTTGTTGTGGCACTTGACAAAAACTTTCATTGTCTAACTCTTTATTCTTTGCCTATTTCCTCTCTATTTTCATTCTGAAAGTTTATGTCTCTTTCTAGTCTTCCATCTTTGTCCATCCGAAGTTTATTAAACGACTCCTATTTAATGAAAGAAGAGATCTTCTTTCTATTTCAAGGTATTTTGTTTTCCTGTTAAACTTTAGTAACAATACTTGTATTATATATATATATATATATATATATATATATATATATATATATATATATATATATATATATATATATATATATATATATATTTTACTTTGCTTTGCTATGTATATATATATATATATATATATATATATATATATATATATATATATATATATATATGCTATATATATATATATATATATATATATATTTTGCTTTGTACCCGTTCTCCTCTTATGAGAAGAGGGTGATCCCAAGGAATTGTGCCACCAAAATTGGCCAGGTCCACAGATACAGATCCGCCAGAGCAAGTTTCTCGAAGTTACGTCTGATGTCCGTTATGTCTGAACAGTTTAGCAAAAGATGTGATGTGTCGTCATTTGCCTGGGAGGGACATCTTTGACAGTGGATGGAGGGAGCATCGAAGAATATATGTTAAGATTCGAGAAGAGAATGATGGTGCCCAGAGCGAAGACGGGAGGGAGAGCATCATTCTGGTTTGATGGTCCAGGAATAGCTCTGTGGGAGATATTTCGGGTGGACATACATGAATTGTGGTACTGTCTAGATATTCAGAGATCGGTCTTCAGTGAATGTGTTTGATATTGGGGGAGGGGGGAACGTGTTGCATATGTTAGAATAGTACATGGCTGGTGTAATTTTATTTCTTGGTGTCATGGGATGCTGCAATGCTTGGTGAATGGGGAGATCTATTGAGTGTGTTTTGCTATAAAAATAACAGTATCATTTCGAGATGGGCCTTTGTAGGAAGGATTTCGGTTTCTGTTTGTAAGTGATGGATGAGGGTAGATGGGAGACAACCGGTTATTATTCTAGTCACTTCGTTCTGAACGACCTCTAGTTTTTGGATGTTGGATTTAGATATTGTGGGAGCTCAGGAGGTTGATGCATAGTTTAGGATAAGACTGAGATATTGTCGGAAAACTATAGTAAGGGACTCCTTGTGTTTGCCAAAATTTATTCCGGTTAGTGCTTTAATCGAATTTAGTTTGTGTGTAGCTCAAGAGGAAATGCTGTTTATGTGTGGGTAAATGCCATGTGTGTGTCGAAAGTTAAGCCAAAAAAGGCGGTTTGTTGTTTGAAAGAATTGTTGAGTGGTTGTTAAACTGTTTTTTTTTTTTATCTGGTTAAGTAATGTGATAGAGGTTTTAATTTAGGTTTTAATGTTTTTAAGTGTTATCGTTCAAGCATTAATTTTAAATATCTTTGGTGCTATTTATGTCAAAATATGTATATGTATTATGTAATTCCCTAAAGAACTGTTGAAATTTATTTAAAAAAAAAAAAAAAGGAAACTTCGAGATTTTATTCCCGTTATTTTTCGTTGGTTATATTAAAATTTAAATTAGATAGACAATTATCATATATATATGTTTGACCTTATCAAATTTTCCAATAGAAATTTAAATATCTAAGAAAACAGGAACGAGAAAAACGCAAAAAAACATAATGACTCAAAAACGCAAAAGACAAAAGGAAATAGCAAAAAAGAACAATTACTATAAAAGTAAAATGAGAAATAAAAAAAATAAATTCTCTCAGTCAATATTTTTGACGAATAAAATTAACTTCGTTTTCTTTTGTTCAATTAGTAATAGAAAACGTAAAATTTTATTTTAATGGGTAACAATTATTTTTTTTTAATAAATTTTTTTTTCATTTTTTTTCTCGTTTGATATCAATTTAAATTGCTTCAATATTTTATGTTCTGTATTTTTTATTCTTTCTTTTTTTTCTTTTTTTTTCTTTTTTAATGAAAAAGGTTTAAATTTTTTAATTTTCGTTTTATATTAAAATAACGTTTGACTTTAAGTTAAAAATGATTAGCATTTTAATTATAAAATGAATAATTTAAAACTGTACATACGTTCGGGTATATATATATATATATATATATATAATATATATATATATATATATATATATATAATATATAATATATATTATTATTATAATATTATATATATATATATATAAATATATAATATACATATATATATATATAGTATATATATATATTAATTATATCATATATATATATATAATATAATATATATATTATATACTATATATAATATATATATATATATTATATATATATATCATTATATTAAATAACAAAATAATAATAAATAAATAAATATATATATATATATAAATAAATATTTATATATATATAATATATATATATATATATATATATATATATTATATATATATATATATATATATATATTATATATATAAATTATATTATAATATATATATAAATATATATATATATAGTATATATATATATATTATTATATATATATATATAATAATATATATTATAATATATATAATATATAATTATATATTATATATATATATATATATCCTTATGAGTTTCAATTATATATATATAGTATATATATATTATATATATATTATATATATATATATTATTATATTATATATATATATATATATATATATATATATATAGTATATATATAATATAACTATACTATAATATATATATATATATTATATATAATTATATATTATATATATATATATATTAAATATATATATATATAATTATATATATATATATATAATATATATATAATATATATATATATAATATATATAATACATAATATATTCATGGCGCAAGATAAATGTATTTTTTTACTTTTTTTCATATATTTTTTTATTAATATGATCTACAATAAATTTAAGTGCTGATGAGCAGGATCAAAAATTTTTAAATACAAAAAAAAGTAATTATTTAATATCGTACTTTTTAAGCGCATCGTACGTTTTTGGCAGCGCCCGGCACAGAGCGACGTCCTCGAATATTTTCTGTTAGTGCAAAAATCTGTTACGCAAGTATGTAGGTTCAGGTCGAATCTTAACTGTTCGTCGTCTATATAGGTTAGGTTAAGTTTAACCGTATCGTCATCATATAGGTTAAGGTTGCAGTTACTGCCCTCTAAGTTCAGGTTATATGTTTTGTTATGTATACAACAGAATATATATATATATATATATATATAAAAATATATTTATCATTATATAATATATAATATATTATATATTTATTA
>JABUQX010112436.1:5000-15000 GCA_015478945.1 Trachelipus rathkii
AAAATCCCATTTTTCTCTTTATAACCAATTAGGAACATTGTGCATATATATATATACTATATACTATATATATATATTATATATTATATATATAATATTATATAATATATATATATATATATATATATATATATATATATATTTACAAAAATAACCCCCCTACAGTAATTTCACACTGCTAGGATGTGAACCTGGGCCCTAGCAGATGTCCGCGTAAGTGTTTGACGACCACGCCACGATGGACTAAAAGTAAAGCGCGAGAATTGTTCCTGTGGTGAATATATCACCCACCCAACAGGAACCACGACGCACTCTACCCGTCCACACTCGGCGTAAAGCGACAAACAGGCACGCGCAGAGTGAAATACTTTATAACCGGGGAATATATTGTATGTATAACAACTGCTACAAATTCAACGCAGTGTGATAGGTATTCAAAATAACCCCTTAAGTTAATTTCACACTGCTGGGATGTGAACCTGGGCCCTAGCAAATGTCCGCGTAAGTGTTTGACGACCACGCCACGATGGACTAAAAGTAAAGCGCGAGAATTGTTCCTGTGGTGAGTGTGTGGACGGGTAGAGTGCGTCGTGGTTCCTGTTGGGTGGGTGATATATTCACCACAGGAACAATTCTCGCGCTTTACTTTTAGTCCATCGTGGCGTGGTCGTCAAACACTTACGCGGACATCTGCTAGGGCCCAGGTTCACATCCCAGCAGTGTGAAATTACTGAAGGGGTTATTTTTGAATACCTATCACACTGCGTTGAATTTGTAGCAGTTGTGTATATATATATATATATATATATAATATATAGATATAGTAATACTATATATATATATATTATAGTATATATATATACTATATATATAGTATATATATATATATATATACTTATATATAATATAATTGTCCCTTGCCTTTAATTACATGAGAATCATTTAAAAGGTTTTTCTCAAGTACAAAAGAAAACGACTTGAAGATGAGGTTTCTTTTGTTATTGAAGATAAAATTCCATTTATTCTCTTTGTCATTTTTCAAGATTTGTAACTTGATCTTAGACTGTTTTAATATCATTAATTTTTTTAAGGAAATTAATATATCCTTGAACCTCTCTCTCTCTCTCTCTCTCTCTCTCTTCTCTCTCTCTCTCTCTCCTCTTTCTCTCTCTTTCTCTCTCTCTCTTCTCTCTCTCTCTCTCCTCTCTCTCTCTCTTTCTCTCTCTCTCCTCTCTCTCTCTCTCTCTCTCTCTGATTCCGTTAGTATCATATATGTTATTAATATTTCCTTAATATTAAAAGGAAGTACATTTAAAACTAAATTACGAGTAGAATCTGAAAGCACTTAAAGATATCAAAATATTTATTAAAAAAGCTCAAATTCAATAAAATAAGTGAATATTATGGGCATCTCATATTGAGGGAGAGAATAAGAAGAAAAAGAAGAAGAAGAAGAAGAAGAAGAAGAAGAAGAAGAAGAAGAAGAAGAAGAAGAAGAAGAAGAAGAAGAGGTAGAGATAGATGTAAACAAAAAGTAGAGTATATAAAGAAAAAGAAAAGAAAGAGAGAGAGAGGAAAAAGAAAAAAAAGAAAAAAAAGAAAGAGAAAGAAAGAAAGATAAGAGGAGAAAAGAAAAAAGAAAAAGAAGAGGAAAAGAAAGAGAAGAGGAAAAGAAAAAGAAAAAGAAGAGAAAAAGAAAGAGAAGAGGAAAAGAAAAAGAAAAAGAAGAAGAAAAGAAAGAGAAAAAGAAAAATAAGAGAAAAAGAAAAAGAAAAAGAAGAATTTTCTATCACGTAACAAAAAAAAGAGGTGGGCGTGGCAATTTATGAGAAATGTGAATGAGAAAAAGGGGTGGGGGTTAAATGGAGGCTTAGAATTGGGGGATGTGATATATAACGATGTCTCCTTAAAAACGTTTTTAAAGATAAAGAGTAATTGTCCTAATTCTTATGTGTCAGGTTCTGAAATTAAGCTTTTCGTTAGTGGTGCTACTTTTAGCATATAACCCCATAATTATCTTATATATATATATATATATATATATATATATATATAGGTCAGCCTCCAGATACCTTTATATATATATATATATATATATATATATATATATATATATATATATATATATATATATATATATATATATATATATATATATATATATATATATATATATATATATATATATATATATATATATATATATATATTTATATTTCCATCTCCCAGGTAGGGTTTTCACCCTGTCAGTTGGACCAGCATCTTCTTCCTTCTGGCCCCGAAACTCTTGATCCTAGAGAACCCTGAGAAACTATTTCTCGGCGCGATGGTTTCTGATGCTATTCCTTGAGTTATACACTCAGGTAGGGTTTTACCCTTTCAATGGAGCTAGCATCTTCTTCCATGTGGCCTCGAAACTCGTTCTCCCAGAGCCCTCCAGAAAATCGTGTTTCTAGGCGCATAAGATTCCAACGCTGGTCCAAGAGTAATACAAGCAGAAAAGTAAAAGGCCGGGTTGCTAGCCCTGTCGCCCTATATATATTATTATTAAAATTGAAGTTAGGGGTTCCCTGCCCTTAATAGCCAAGCGAAGAGGTCTCTCTTCATATGATCCGATGTGTCGCTTTATCCAAACTCATCTGGCCAGAATAATTTAGTGCAATTTGTGTATTAATATTACAATCCAAGTTCAATTTCTTTAAAATAAATAATCCAAAAGAACTAAATTGCGAAATATTGTCGCTCCTCCATTTATATTTCAGATTAATTATGATATTTTTATATTCTTATTAAAATTTATGAAAAGAAATCTTGTCGAAAATTTTGCAACTCCTCCATTAAATTTTGCCAAAATATAAAATATTATTCTTCTTTCTATAAAATTTAAAAACATACTCATTAAATTTAGTAAAATTCTTTGCTACAATAATCTGGCCAGATCCTCATTCCAAAAACCTTCTCATCTTGACTGCTGAAAGCTATTTAGACGCTATTTAGAAGTTCTTGCAGCCTTCAGTCTTCAGTTTTCTTCTCCGTTGTACTTCAGTTTCTTCTCTTTTATTTCTCCCCTCTGTTTTCAATCCATCCATCTTCGACAACAGTCAGATCATATAAAAAAATATATATATATATATATATATATATATATATATATATATATATATATATATATTGCCCCTGTGTCTATATTTAGGGTTATCTATATTTAACATATATATATATATATATATATATATATATATATATATATATATATATATACCTATATATATATATATAACTATACTAACTCTTTATATATGTATATATATATATATATATATATGCTATATATATATATTTATATAATTATATACATATATATATACCTTATATATATATATATAATAACAACATATATATACCTATATATATATACTACCCTATATATATATATATACATATTTTACAGTTGTCACCACACCACTCACGGGCGAACCATGGAGGGGGTGTTGCACGCCTCAGAAGTACACAACTAACGCAAATTACGCAGGATGAGCACAGACGCAGGCTTTGAAGTGCGGGAGATTAAATTCGGCAGGAAACACAGAAGATGGAGGAATTCCACAGGAACAGAAGTGGCTGGAAAGAAGGAAGCACCACAGCGAACTAGCCTTGAGTTTATCACCACAAAACTCATGCGCAGACACAGCACCCGCTTGTTGCTACGAAGGGACGTCGTAAAAGGTGGAGGTACGCAGTGACAAGTTCCCTCGAGCACGTGCTACTGTAGTACCAATAGAAAAAAAGCGTCAACATCACGCCGCAAAGACAAAGGGGACCGAGTGAAGAGTGGAAGAGGAGTACAGAAGGCTGATTGCCAGATTAACTTTGGGCGAAAACAGGCCCTGTCCAAATGCCCGGGTGAGCAAATTTAGATGAGGCATTGCCACTGCAGGGGCGGATGAGGCCCTTGTATGGCTGGTAACTGAGAAGGGGAAAAAAAGTCTCGCAGTCTAAACAGAACTCCCAGTTCTTTGAGGCCCCCTAGCAACCATCGTGATGTGAGGTTTCCAAAACATTTTTTGTTTATGTTAAAGGCCAAAGGATGTTTATATTGTCGATAGGAGAGACGAGAGAACCGTCGAAGAGATAGGAAAGTTAGAGGTGTTTTTAGAGAGGAGATTTGTAGAAGTTGAGTTTTTAAGAATTGAATTACAAGGTTGACACGACCCCACCCGGAAATCCTATTCAGATCAGCGAGAATAGGGAATCGAAGGAGAGAAGGAATTAAGAACGAGAGGCAATTCTAGAAGTAACAGAGGGAGCAGAATTGAAATGAGTTGAAGAATGAAGGGGTCGAAGTCATCAGCATACGAGTGGATAGGAGTTAGGTAGTGAGGTGAGAAGATGTCGTTAATGAAAAGTAAAAGAATAAAAGTAGGGCATAACCCTGAGGAACACCACAATTAACTGGAAAGGAGGAAGAAGTCGGCCCGTCAACAACAGCCGACATTGAGCGACTTGAGAGAGAAAACTAGACGCATAGAAGAAAAGAGAAGGAGGAAACCCAAAGGAGAAGAGCTTGGAGAGCAGTGACGTGCCATACCCGATGCTTTGGATATGTCAAGCGCCACCACGCAACGTCTCCCCACCAGTTCCTAAGGCGGAAAAGCCATAAATCAATAAGATGGGAGAGCGCATATGTAGTAGACCTCGAACGCCGAAAGCTATATGGCGATCAGAGAAGAGTGAATGAGATTTCAGAATGATCACAAGAAATGAGGATTTGAAGGTTTCAAAGATCTTAGATAGAACACAGTGAGCTACTGCTAGGGCATCAGGATCCAAGGCGGCTACCTTTTCGATCAGCTGGACACCATCGTGCTTCCAACGCACTGAGGAAAATGTAGTATTGAAACATAGAGGAAGTATAATAGTTGAACGAGAGGAGGCGGGGTCGGCTTTGGAAGCACACTCCACCCAAAGGCACTCACGGGGAGGGAGAATGCCATCGGGCCACCGCATTCCCCACTATAGTAATTTCAGAGATTATGCACCCAATCGGAATATAATCACAGGCAAAGGCATGTAGGACACCTAAAGGAGAGAAGAAGGAGGGATGAGAATGCCAAAAAATCGTCAGGAGGGTTGAGTTAGAGAGAGAGAGGAAAATAGGAGAGAGATTGGCCTTTTCAGTTGGAGAGTAGCAATAGAATCAAGAGCGAATAAGGGGAGGAAAGACAGATTTACAGAGTTGTTATAGTGTTTTTTGGCAAGAGCCAGAAGATTTATCAATTAGGAAGAGGAGTAAGGAGGTTGCTTTTTGCTTTTGATGAAAGCTCACTTTGCTCGTCGAAGAGTATCCGCAACGATTTCTAGCAGAATGAAAATTAGCAAGGTGATAAGGAGAACGAGAATTTTCCGATACGCGCATCTCTAACTGAAGAATAGCCGAAACAGAGAACAAGCACGATCGAACCATGGATTATGATGAGAGAAAGATTTAGTCGAAGAAGGAATGAACCTGCTCATCCCGTCAACGTTACAGCTCCACAGAAGCGAAGTCAGAAGCGTCACCAGAGACAACAGTCATTCAATTATAGTTAGCGTAGGAAGCAGCATAAAACCCGCCAATCGAGCCCGATCAAAGTGCCAGAAAAAACGAGTAGGGCAGGATGGAGCTGTTGGAGAAGAAAGTATTAAAATTAAGAGTTATAAGGTTGTGGTCAGATTGCAAGATAGGGCAGAAAGTGGTGTATTTATAGAAAGAAGGATTAGTGGTGAAACATAGGTCAAGTGTGTTCAAGAATTGGTTAGGACGATCGAATGGTAACGTGGGTTCCCTTTAATTAGTTGCTCCAGATCGTTGAGAAATGCTGAATGATTTGACCTCCCCTCCCCACCTAAATCGGTGTGAGGGGACCCCAACCATTCAGTGTTGTGTACATTAAAATCCCCTAATAGAGGACCTCAGTATTTGGATGAGAAGATATAACAGTCTCATGAGAAGTAGTAAGATATTCAAAAAAAGGCGTGAAAATCTGTTCTGTTAGGAGAGCAGTAGCAGAAGCACAAGATTATTGTAGTAGAAGGGAGAAAGATTTTAAGCCATAGAACATCGAAATTCAGGAGATTCGAGATTCACGAGATGTCAATTTCTAGCCATCTGGGTCTCAGACAGGAGCAAAAGGTTAGGGCTAGAGTTAGAGAGGTGGTGTTCCACGGATGCAGAGTTAGATTGCAAGCCACGGATGTTAGTAAAGTCGATAGTAAGCCCGCGCCTGTGCAAATCTTCCATCCTACATGCACACACATCCACCACAAAACAAACAACAGACAAAAACAAACAGGCGAAAAAACAAACAAAATCGTGAAATCAGGTTAAAATTGTTTACACACTAAAACCTATATTTAAAACCGTAAATGTTAAAAAACTAAAATCGAATTTATATTAAATATGTAAAATATGAAAAATCTTAAAGTTAAAAAACACTAACACTCTCATACACCCCTACACATTCACGAATAAAAAAAAAAAAAAAAGTAAAAATAAAAATATGTAAAATGTGAAAAATCTTAAGTTAAAAACACTAACACCCTACAAGTTCAAGAATAAAAAAAAAAAAAAAAGCAAAAATAAAAATAAGCTCTATAATGGAAAAATAAAACTTAAACCTATATAACTTTACTATATTCTGGTAGGCAATATTAAAATTTGTTAAAACCTAAAACTAAAACAAAAAATGAAAAAAAAATTTAAAACTAAAACTTATCTTTTAAAACGCCAATCGCAGACCTCGCCGAAACGAATAAATGATTAATTACTAGATAAAATAACATTTAATAAAGCTTTCAATTAAAACAAAATGTTTGATAAAATACACATACACTTTCACTATATATATATATATATATATATATATATATATAGTGAAAATAGATATACTTTAAAAAATATAACACACTATATATATATATATATATATATATATATATATATATATATATATATATATATATATATATATATATATATATATATATACAATATTAGGCCTTAGTTATTGATTTCAATAAAATTTCATATATTTATTTAAAAGTTTTTACAGCGGTTTTCATAGGATGTTAAATAACGTAAGATTTTTGTCTTTAGTTTTCTGGACCCTCTTTATACGTTGTTATTTGAAGTCTAAACAAAATTTATAAAAACTTTTGTAATATAATATAAAACTGTTGAAATATGAAAGGTAGTTTAGATTTAAATGTTTGCTTGTATATATTTTTGAAAAAATGGAACATTGATTTGTAAAAATGTTAAGTGTGGGATTGAACGTATATATTCTCCTTTTTGTAAGTTAAAATTAGGAAAGTTTTGTATGCATAGTGATTCTATGAGCTTACGTTTGGTGGGGTCTAGTACCTTTAAGATGGGGCACGTATCTTTTATATTAATGTTGTGATTGAGACTAGATCTATAAGAGGTGAGAGCAGAATTTTGAGAGTCGTATGTAAGATCGTGTTTATGTATATAGAATATATATATACCTAATCTCCCTGTATATATATATATATATATATATATATATATATATATACCTCCTCTATATCTTTCTAGGTATTTCACGGCTACTTTTCACTTTTCTACGAATTAAACATTAAGAAAAGAGTTTTATTTAAAAAATTGTGAAGCTGTAAAAATGTTATAACTTGTTCTTTACATATATATAATAATAAATTAATATTTGATATTTTTATATATATTTATTTTGATCTATATATCATTCCTTACGTAATGCTAAAAGCAGGGGTGCCTCATAACGGGTCTGCGGTGGATACTGCCCAAAATAAAAAATACTCACAAAAATTAGCGCTAATAATAATAATTAAATAAACGAAAAATAAAAATAAAAAAATTAGAAAAAATCAAATTCAAATTAAAGTTAAATAATAATAATAATAATAATAATAATAATAATAATAATAATAATAATAATAATAATAATAATAATAATAATAATAATAATAATAATAATAATAATAATAATATAATAATAATAATAATAATAATAATAATAATAATAATAATAAATAAAAAAAATAAATAAATAAATAGATAAGTAAATAAATAAATAAACGAAAAAAGAATTATTATAACTGATAAAAAGAACGGAAGTTTTATATTATTTTCAAGCTTTACACTTTTTTTAAATTTGGTTCTTAACTCGTTCAGAGGTATTGAAACACAATCTAGCCTATTGGAATTATTGGTATTATAATAGAAGAAAATGAAATCAATACTTGAAACACCTAAGAGCTAATATGGACATATATATATATATATATATATATATATATAAAAAAATTTATATATATATATATATTAATATATATATAAATATATATATATATATATATATATATATATATATATATATATATATATATATATATATATATATATATATATATATATATATATATATAACTATATATATATATATTTATATATATATATTTCAATGTATATATCAACCAATAATATATATATATATATATATATATATATATATATATATATATATATATATATATATATATAAATTATCTATATATATATAAATATATATATATATATAAATAAACATATAGCCTAGACACATATATAGGACGACAATTTATATCTACTCCATATTATATATATATATATATATATATATATATATATATAACAACCTTATATATATATATAGTAAAAATAATTTACAGCTCTCCTGACACGCTAAGTTTGATAAGTATCAAGTTAGGAGGCCTGAGTTATTAATAAACTGCAAATATATTAAAGTTAGTAATAAATTTTTACATAATAAAATGGTCTTCTAGATGTTAAGAGCGTTAGCTTTCGATCTTTACTGAATTACTAGATCCTCTTTCAGACGCTATGAATTGAAGACTAAATGAAATATTTAAATAAAGATTGTTATGTTAGAAAAGTTAAAATAATTAAAATCAGATTTAGTTAAACTTAGTTTTGATTTTTTTGAAAAAAGGTGTGGTGTTCAAAATTTTGTTTAAGGTGGGGTCTAGAGTGTGTTCACCTTGTAGTATGTTAAAATTGGGAAAGTTTTTAATGCAAAGGGATTCAATGAGTTTACGTTGGGTGGGGTCAAGTACTTGTAAAATGGGTGTCATGCCATTAATGTTAATTTTGTGATTGAATTCGGTTCTGTGTAGTGTGAGTGCCAGTTTTGCGAGTCAAAAGTGAGGTCATGTTTGTGTTGGTAGTGGCGTCTAGTGAAATCATTAGTTTCGCCAATGTAGGAGGAGGTGCAGTTAAAACAAGGGATTTTATATACACATTGGGAAATGTTATTGAAGGTGTGAGTTGGAGGTTTGAAAATACGTTTTAGAGAAGATGTGTTGGAGGTGGTTAGTCTTAGAGATGTAGGTAAGGATTTAATGATTTTGATATGAGGGGTATGAGGGATGGGTAAATAAGAAAAAGTGTTAATGGGGGGAGTGGTAGGGGGTTATAAAATTTCTTTTTTGTGTATTTTGAGTGAGATATTATGTTTTTAGGGTATGAGAGTTTGGTGAAAGTGTTAAAAATATAGTTGAATTCAGTTTGTAGGAAAGGAGGAGAGCAAATTCGGGAAGTTAAAGGGAAGTTAAAACACCTGATTTTGGGTTGGTGGAATGGGAAGAAAACCAATAAATGTATGAAGGGTTAAAAGTTGGTTTACGATAAACACTGTAAAGCAAAGTGGGACTGTTATCCCAGGTAAGTAGGGTGTCAAGGAAAGGTAAGGTTTTGTTGTTGGAGAGTTCCATTGTAAATTTAATGTTAGGATGGATTGAGTTGATGAAGTTAAGTATGAGAGTGGGGTTATTGGTTAAAGGTGTGGAGACGAAAATATCATCAACATAACGAAGCCATGTTGTGTTAGAGAGAAGAGGGTGATTGAGTATGAAGAAATGTTCTATCAGTTCCATGAATAGGTTGCTGAGGATAGGAGAAAGG
>JABUQX010112437.1:0-42500 GCA_015478945.1 Trachelipus rathkii
TCCCAGGTAGTGGGTTTCATTCTTATCATAAAAGAACCCAGATGCACACCATCTACAGCATGTCTCATATATTATCATACCAAGTTCAGATAACGCTCAACTATTCTGCCTCTCACCCTCTATAACACACGGCATCTTTCACTGACACGGAGGAGCGTTACTCTCCTATACTCATCATAACCATAATCGCATGCAGAAATGCAGAGAATCACTCAAGCCCTGGCTCTCTAATCCGTAGTAGCATCATCTAAAATGCATTCTATTAGTCGGAAAATCGGCGCGATCAACAACGCGCACTTACCCACTCTTACTCTTCTCTTCTTTGTAACCACGTATTACTAAGCTTCACACATAATGTAGGCAAGCTTAACGCTTCTGGCCTTATGCGAGAACCGCCCTTATCAAAGCTCTGAACATCTTGACCTCATTTGCGCAACACTACTATCACGTTAGAATCGTATATTCAACGGATTGGCACAGATAACGCAAATCTCCCACCACGAGGATGCAGTGGAGCGCGTAACCAGCACTAGCACACTAAACCCTGACGACAAATCGAATGCCCTATCTATATTATGTAACTGTCACCCATCCACATGATGCACCGAAATATTACGATTTCAAGTAAAATCAGCGCCTCGAACTCCCATATATCTGAAAGCCAACATCTGCCACAGCTTCCTATATTCTATAGAATGTGCAGAGAATTCGTCTACTTTACTTAGAAAAACAGGCGCATTTTGTACACACCATTTCTGAGACATGCCTCTTTACACCTGTAACTCTTGCTAACATCTAGCGCACGAACAAAAAACTGCACGTCCATTGAGAACCTAACACAAACCTCACATCGCATACGACCTATAAAAGCACTCCTCACATACAAATTCACCCCCACCTCTCACCAACACGCACACTACATCAACACCATCAACCATCAACAACATAACCCCTCCTAACCTTACAGAACCCCTAGTCCATACAGCACTTGACGCGCCCTCACACACAACACCGACAAACTAATAAACTTTGAATCCCCTTATCTGTATTATAAATCACAATCGTCCGCCGCCACAACACAGACTATTCAAATCACAATCCTAACAAATATCAAGTCGTAATACTCCTTCACTCCCAAACACCTTACACAATTATGATCACCACCACCGTCTTCTCTTTCTCAAAAACTCTCTAACAAATAACATTCACTCAGCAACTAATTCAATTCTATTCACTTCTTACCAAACTCATCTCTATCGACGACTATTCAACCATAATATTCACCCCAACTTTTCATTGAATCTTAATAAAAAAATTCTAGTCGCATGCCACTGCGTCGCGACGAGGATCCAGCCCCCCCCGGATCGAAACCCTAACGCCCTTACAATCAAAAGTACTGTTCATCCCTTATAATACACAATGTAATTAATCATTGTGTATCTAGACTATACTTCAGTGCTCTCCCTATTCTTCTAAACAACCATAATCCCTAGCGATTAACAGCTTTGAACTTAACTATACTCAATACTACTATCATATAACTACGTTATTCACATACCACCTCACTAAACTATTCACCCACACCTGAAATCCATCTCCCCCATCTTATATCACTACCTCCGCTACTACTTCCACGGCCTACCTACACATACTAACCCGCCAATATCTAAACATAAACCATAACCTTATAACTCAACACACATTCATCATTATACCCAGAGTACCTAAATCCTCGTCTCTTAATCCCTCTCTTCTATACTCATCTATATCCACACCTTCCTCATTCAGCCTAAGACTTCCACAGTTCGCAGACGATACACGGTGCGCCTGACTTCGTACAAGCCATCCCGAAAAGACAAACAGCCATCAGCTAGCTGGAAGAACACGAACAAGATCAAAATAAGGCCAGCCTTACCCCGCCCCTCCTAGTACCATTACACATAGTGAAGCTCTCCCGTTACACAGACCACGAAACTGCCACCCTAGAGCATCCTCCATGCACCGCCGACGCGATACAACCCTCACGATATGTAAACTCATCGTCAAAGATGTAAAGAGGGTAACACCACACCACTGCACCCCACCGAGTGAGAGACCACAAACTCTAGCCACCCACCACTACAACACCCACACCCATTCGTCACACTAGACACAATTCCCACCTCTATCCGACACTATGTGCACTTTTCAACTTCTGCCTCTATTGCTCAATCTACTCACGCATTTCTCTACCCTATCTACGACGATACTCGTTTCACGACTACAAATCCACTTTCTCTTCGTCTCCCAGCCGGTCGGTTCCAAACACACTCTCAATATACAATACCGCTTCTAGTCTTGCGACTTCTTACATTATCATCACTTTCACACCATGACAACCAATTCACAAATGCTTTGATTTGTAGCACTTTTCATTTACCTTCTCACACCAAATTTTCTCACTTCCTTTCCTATTATTTATATTATATTAACTCTTCACCCTAGCATGCCCTAGATTCGATCCTCCTCGAACACATTGAACTTTAGACTATTCATCATACCTTTCTTACTTCCCAGACCCATAGTTCTCACTACACATACACTAACACAGGTACACAACATCCCGCATGCTCGACTACTACGCGCACCTCCTCAGACTACCTAAGTCCCCCTTTAACCAATATACACCAACGATCCTTACACTCGCACAGCCACCCTCCTAGCCTATTCCCAGGAGTGTGCGCGTGACCTGACACTCTAGCACTCCATCCGCTATCCTTACTGTCTAACTACACATACCATTAAAACTTTAAACAAACTCAGAACTTCTCCAGCTGCTTACATCATCTATACATAACTCACACTGAGGACTGTCCTCACTCAACAACCACACACCTTACTCTCTACTCTCACGACTCTTTATTCAAAACGCACCTCCTTTTACCATACCACCCTTGACAATCTCTCCACACCAATTCCTCTCAAACTCTCCTTCCAGATCCGCACCACAGACAAACAAATCACAGAGCATACACATATGTAGGAGCACCTTCACATCCTCTCCATTCTACCATCATATCCTAACCACCCATCCTGCCATCCCACTCGAAAATTCTTTCCAATAAACCCCATCCACCCCATATCACACCATTTGAACAACAGACGAGACATAACCAACTACACCCCTATGTCCTCCACCTCACCCTCACTTAATCCTAAATCCACATCACACATTATACACCATCTTATCGTACACACGCTTATTCTCACTACTCCCGTCCAATACATACCCTCTTCTGTACTCATTCAGCAAGAGCCCCTCAATACACACAGACCCCTATTCACTATCACTTAATACTCCAGATAACAACCGGCCTTTCACCCTACATACACATACCTTTACTAATTCATACGCCTGCGTTGATTACCAATCCTATACCAAACCAATAAAATATAAACCTATTTCTCTCGTCTCTCCTCATACATTATCCTACACATTCATGTGTTCTACAATGCGCATCAACGCGAATCGTTCAATCCAACACAAACCTCTACCAATTCCTAACGCACCCCCTTGTTCCTTCACCCAACATCAGTCCCCACTCAGTTCACCTCGACGCACTCTTTCGCGACAAATGACCAGCCATATACCTTCCCTACAACACTCACTAAACTTATTCCCTATAAATTTCTACAGTTCCCTTTCTCCTTACCCTTATACAAGGGTCCTATTACCGCTCCTATCCCCTGGAACTATACCTCCATAAACGCTTTATATCACAAAACTTCCAATCAATCAATCACATCTCGCCTCTGATTTGATCATTTCACTATAATTTCATCTATACTGCAGATTTACCATTCTTCAACTTTCCACCCTACCCATTACCTCCTCTACTAAATAACCTCATCCCCAAATACCTATCCTTCTTGCACCATCTAAAACCACACACATTCACTAACACTCATCATTACTGTTAATATTGTGCAGATTTTCGAAAGTTTCTTTCCAACACTCCCCTCACACCATTCATCAGTTACAAAAAGCAACCATCCCATTCATTATCTAAGCAGATTCCCCTTATTCCATCCTTAACCTTTCGCGCTTTCCTTCCAGAAAGCATTTCCTATTTCTTCTTTTGCATTAATACCCTCCTACCAAATGTCATTTATCACTCGTGTTTCTCCTACGTATACACCTTTTAGTTACAACATAAAAAATGAAAATAATTCAAAAGCAACTGCTTTCTTTGAATCTTCATCATGTGCTTTCAGTAACATTCAACCACGCTTCTTTTTTACCCTTTAAACGCTTTCATCACCTCTCATTCCACCCATTCGCTGTTAACATTCTTACTTCCACTTTAGCACATCACACACTTCCTTTGCACTTGCAAACAATTGCTCCCTTCATTTGCACCCAAGTGTTCAGTATCAACTTGTTCACATTCAACCGATTAACTAGCGAGCGCTCTTACATACTTATCCTTATTCTCTTGCTCACAACTTCTCACTCTTAATTTCACCTACTTTTGTATCACCTTCCTCTCCATCCAGCCCCCACTATAATTAGTTATAATATTATACCACTATATATATATATATATATATCTATATATATAATTATATAGCTAATATATACCTATACTATATACATAGTACATTTATATACTAATACTATATAAATTATATACTCGTATATATTATATATATATATATATAATCAATATAATATATATTATATATCTATATATATATATATATAATATCTATAAATATATATATTATATCATATAATATATATATACAGTTGTCCACCACACTTACGGCAGAGCCCTATTCAGGGAGGGGGTTTTGCACACCAAAGTTTCATCCGCTAGCGCAAATTACGCAGATTGGGCACAAACGCGGCTTTAAAGTGAGTGAGCATTTAAATTCCAGCAGGAAACTCATTAAGATGAAGAGAATTCCACAGAACAGAGTGGCAGGAAACGAACAGAAAGCCACGCAGCGAACTAGCCCTGGCACGTTACCTACATCAAACACACAACTCGTGCGCCCAGGGGGGGAAAAACCCCCACAATGAGGTGCCCCCCCAAAAACCCCCCCCCCTTGGCTAGAGGCCGTCGTAAAGGTCGGTGTACGCGAGCTGTAAGTTCCCTCAAACACCTGCCACTGTGTACCTATAGAAAGAGATAAAGTACAACATGCGCCACAAGATAGAGGGTCAAGTGACCTGGAAAGTACAGACAGTTTATAAGCCTCTTTGCCTTTTGACTCAACCCTGTCAAAAAGCCGAGTGAAACTCAACCCCCCCCCCCACGATATGAGAACACACTCCATACCAAGGCGGACTGAACCCTTCTATAGCTGGAGCTCAAACTGAGAGAGGAAAAATAAGGTCTTCGCAGTGCTAAAAGAACTTGCCAGTTCTGTCAAGCCGCCCCACAACTGTTATGATGTGAGTTTCCAAGTATTTTTTTGTTTACTGTTAAGGCCAAGGATACTTTATAGTGTTAACAGAAAGACGAGAGAACCTCGAAAGATATAGAAGAAAAGTTAGAAGGTGTTTTAGGAAGGGAGATTTTAAAAGTTGGGTTTTTTTAAAAGAATTGAATTCCAAGTTCAGACACCCAATCGGAAATTCTATCAGGATCAGCGAGAATAGAATCGAAAGATTAAGACGAGAAGGCAATTCTAAAGTAGAAGAAGGAGCAGAATTCAAAATGAGTAGAGTGAAGGGTCGCAGTCATCGCAAATGAGTGAAGGTATAGCATGCTGCAAGATTAGAAGATCATGAATTGAAAATAGAGAATTGAGTAGTGATGAGAACCGAACCCGAGAACACCACTATTGACAGTCAAGAGAGTCCTCCAGTGCAACCACAAAGCCGAATATTGAGTGGCACTTGAAAGAAGCTAACCAATAAGTAAGCAGGAGAAGGATGAAACCCATAGGAGGGGGAGCTTGGAGAAGCAGTGACGCGTGTCATACCCGCTCAAATGCTTTGATATGTCAAGCGCCACCACTCAAGTCTTCCCGTGATTCCTAAGAGCGGAAACCATAAATGGTATAAAATAGGAAAGAAGGAGGAATAAAATATTGAACGCGAAGGCGTTCTGCGAACGGAAAGAAGAGAATGAGAATTCAGTTGATCCAGAAATTGAGAGTGTAAGAAATATTCAAAATCTTTAGATAAGAATACAAGTGAGAGCCTACTAGGCAGATAGTTAGAAAGATCAGCGAGCGCTTTCCTTTTGAAAGGTTGAATGATGCGTGCTTGTACACTATATATAGTAGTATATATATATATAATATATCATATAATATATATATTATGTATATATATAGTAATATATATATAATATATCACGTAATATATATATACTATATAATATAGTATAATATATTATAATATTATTATACTATGTAAGTGAACTCGAGTCACCAAAAAAGCTTAAAATGTCCATGGACTTTCAAGATCACTTGACCATCTATCTTTGCTGCGCGATGTCGTGCTTCTATCCCTTTCTATAGATACCGAACGCAAAAGTGCTCTGAGGAACTATTCAACTGCGTACCCCCACCTTTATTACGCCCACGCTCAGCAACAAGGGGTGCTGTGTGGGCCACATGAGTTTTCATGTTTATATTAGATATACTCCAACTTGTTCGCTGCGGTCTCATTTTCTTTCTGTCACGTCTGTCTGTGAAATTCTCTTCTATCTTCTGTAGTTTCCACTCAACATTTAATCTCCTCAACTTAAGGGCTCGTCGTGCTTTCATCTCGCGTATATTGCCTTAGATAAATAGTTTTTAGGCGTTCAACACCCCTCCTTGACAATGAACTCTAGCCGTGCAGCAAGCGCGTGTCAAATGAAAATATAATAATAATATATACTATTATATTATTATTATAATATAATATAAAAATATAATAAATAAAATATATACTATATATATATAAATATAATATATATATAAAATAAATATCTCTCTCTATAACTATATATATATTATATATTATATCATATATATATCATATATAGATATATATTATATATATAGTATAATATATAATATATACATATCATATATAAATATATAATAACTATTCTCACGTTCCTCACCCATCCTCCGTAGCGTATGCGTTCAGCTGTCTTTGCACGAAGCTCCTCCAGCCGTCGATGCATCATAAAACTCTTCCTCCTCCACCTCCTCCATAGCTTCATACCTCTCCTCTTCCACAACTCTTCCTACACCATCCTCCACCTCATTCCTCGGCCTCCTCACTCCTTCTCCTTCCTCCGGCTGACCACTCATAATACCTTTCGCACACCTATTAGCTTCCATCCTCCTCACATGTCCGAAACCATCTTAACTGTCCTCTCTCCACATTCTAATACTCTCCACTCTCAACAACTGCCCTCATGTCAATCATCCTCCTCATATCAATCTGTCACCCCAATATTAATCTTTAAATCTTTCATTTTGCACGCCTGCTATTTTATACCTTTCAGCTTTCGTCGTTTAGGTGTATAAGTATTCACATTTTACCGGTTTTATCTGGTATATATATATTATTCATGAACTTTCTCGTATATACAGGCCTTTAGCAAATGGTATACAACGACCGCAAGTGTCCCATTAAAACTTCTTCAATTCCTTATGGCAATCTCCTGAACATATCAGTTCTTACTCACTACATCAAACTCTAAATATTTTTGATCCGTCTTTTTCAGTACTTCCCTCCAATTCTATATTCAAACTCTCCTCTCCCTACCTCAAAATCAAAACCTCCGTCTTCCCCCTATTGATTTCATTCCCTTCACAAACAGAACCTCATCCCATACCACTAAACCTTCGCAGAGCCTCCCTTGACTCGAGATCAACGGCCAGATCATCAGCGATCCAAAATATTTCAATCCACCCTTTCCCGTACCACCTTGCCACAATAGTCCATAAACGGTTATGAACATATTGTGAAAGTACATTCTTGTTTACACCTGTTGTTATCCAAACCAACACTTATCCATCTTGTTTCACCTTGCAACCACCTGTCACAGACGGCATTTTATAGCTTTTAATTCAGCTAATTTTTTAAAATTACTTTCCCCAGGATCCTCCACAATATCTCCCTCGAAACACGGTCGAACGCCTTTTATCGATAAAGGCCAAATATGCTTTCCGATTAAATTCATAAGTCTTTATCAACATCATCTTCAGCTGTGCAAAAATCAAATCCATTGTTGATCTTCCCGGTCGAAAACCATGCTGCCACTCATCCAGTTTATTTTCGACTGATGTCCCTAAATCTCTCTCACAACTATTCTCTCGTACACCTTGCAATATTGTGGTATCAAAGCAATTCCCCTGTAATTTTTACAGTCGTTCTTATTGCACTTTCTTAAATAGGGACACACATACATTTATTCCAATCCTCCGGGTTTTCCATCGTTCCAGGCACCTTTTCATTCACTTTCCGTCATCACAAACACCCCTCACACTCTCTCAATACATCTTCACAGACATGCGCGGGTATAAATAATTTCCTTACCGTTTGCATTCTTTCTAATTCGCTGTTCTGCCCATCCTCAAGAGTCGCCACTCTTGCCAATCCCCCGCTTCTTCCGCAAACGGCACAGATGTCTCTCTTCATTGTTCCTCTTCTTCTATGCTATTCAATTCGGGATATTCAACAGCTGTTCGAAATACTCCTTCCACCTTTCGCTAATTGACGGGCTTGTTAATAATGTTCTATCTTCATTTTTTCATTGGCCCATAGGTGGCTGGCAGAACCCTTTCTAAATTTTCTGTAATCTGTTGTAGATTAGCTTTCTCTTCCCTTAAAAGCTTCCTCCAACCCCCCCCCCCCCCCCCCCCCCCCCCCCCCCCCCCCCCCCCCCCCCCCCCCCCCCCCCCCCCCCCCCCCCCCCCCCCCCCCCCCCCCCCCACCCCCAATCCTTTCCAGTGCCTCCCTTCTCTCTTTTTATCAGTTCAGCTCTCCCTTCTCCGCCTTCCACATATTCCTCCCTCTCTTCCACTCCTCTCGTCTTTATCCATTTTTTAAAACATTTCATTTTTCTCTTTACCGCCGTCTGAACTTGTTCAGTCCACCAAGGAGTTTGTTTCGTTTTTATTCATGAATAGTTTTCACTTTACGACAACATCTCAGACACCATTCCACACGGTCATCCCATCAGTGTTCTTCAACTGTCGTCCACCTCCGCCATCCATCACCAACATTCCCACTTTTACCCTCATTTAACTCTTAATTTTCTCTACATTCTCCTCTCACAACTTTTCACCATGAATCTCTTCTCCTAATCTTACATTTATATGGTTTAACACAATTATTCTCATCTTTCCTACACACAACGTGAATCGAGTCTCCCGAGGATCGACGTTTATGCTCTTCACTCTCTTAACAGTCTTTTATTATTGTAGCATTAAAGTCAATCATTGATTTCCTGTTCCGCTACCCTCTCATTTCCATCTGTACCACGTCCATTGTTGATCTCTAATGGTTGTAAAAGTGTTCATCCCGCTCATATCATTCTGTCCACAAAAATCTATAACCCCTCCCCTGGCAGGGTTCCTTCCTCCAATACCAAAAGCCCCGATCACTCCCTCCACCCTCTTTGTCCTGTCCATCCATGTCCGTCTACATCACCCAATTTACGGGATCTTGTCTTGATGTGATGCTCTTCCTTACACATTTGTTAGCTCTCATAAAAGTCTCTCTTTCTTCCAACGATCTTCCTTGTTTGGGAGGCATAAACCTGAATAAAACTCAAATCCATCCGATCTGTTTTGATCGAGAACGGATCCTTTCATTTACCTGCTCTATACTACTTAATCTCTGTGCTAATTCTGCTGTCAAAATCACCCCAACACCATGTTTCATCTCTTGTACTCCACTGTAGAGCTGGTAATAACCATCGCAGGCACACTTCACTCCTGCAACCAGACAGTCTGGTTCACAACATCCAAACATCAATTCTTACGGTCAATCACTCAGGAGCACCATATTCCTCCTCTTTTTTCCTTATTCGCCACATTAAAGTAGAACCATCAGGTTTCTTTAGTATATCAATCGTAGTCCAAAATCGCGCAGTCTTTGATCAAAAAGTCCAAAGTTTCGAGCAAGACATGAGTTTCTTGAGCAATTGATGACGGTTGGTAACTTGCTAGGCCTATGCACCCATTATCATGGACAGAGTAGAATGCATGACGAAGAAATCTTCAAACTGACAAACTAGCTCGGAACCTTCAATCTAGCAGAAAATCACTTATAAGAACCTATTTATTTTTTAAATCAAATGTAAATCCGTTCATTTATCAAAAAGAACTGATTAGATGATTTTGCCACTTCACACCTAAATTACTTCGGAACAGCTTTATTTCTATATTAAAATTAATAAATTTGAAAGTCTCCTTAGTCTAAGCTTCATTTGTAACTTAAAGTAAAAAAATTTTTGAAAATAACTGGGATAGAAAATTTTTGTTGCTCCTCTCTTAACTATTTTAAAAATATCAATTTATTTTCTTTAATATCTGTTTTAAATTATACTTTTTTTCTTAAAATCTTCATGTAGATTTTCATAAATATTTGCTAGCTGCTTCGACTAAATAGTGCGAACTGGTCTAAATGCATATTCAGCTTCAATCTATTCTTCTACTCTAGATCTCTTCTCTTCTCTATACTTTATATATTATATATATATTAATATAGTATATATATAATTATATATAATATATATAATATATAATATAATATTATATAAATAAAATATATAATTATAGATTATATAAATATTATATATAAAATATACTATATATATATATATATATACTAATATATATAATATATATAATAATATATATATATATATACATATAATATATATATAATATATATATATATATATATATTAATATATATTAATATATATATATATTAAAATTTATATATGTATATAATATATATATATATATATATATATATATAGGTTTATATAATATATATATATCATAATAATATATATATATATATATAATTACAGTTATATATATTACTATAGATATTTATATATATAATCACTATTATATATTATATATATATATAATATATGATATTATAGTAATATATATATATATATATAATATATATATATAGACCTCATGGTTACCGCGAACTAAATAAAATTAGTCTGAGAAGTTTGCAACCTGATTATTATCAAACAAAGTATAAAAAATACTTGTTAAGAAAAAATAAAAGAACACAAATTTGTGTTTAGACTAGAGCTTCACTTTCATTAAATATAGAATTAATAAATAAGATCACATATATATAATAGTATGTATACTCATATATATATATATCTCAACTATATAAAAAAAAAACACCCAAACACTATAATAAATATTATTATAACTATATATAATACTATATATATACTATATACATATTATATTAATAACCTCAATTCCAATCTCATATCTCAAAAACTACAACAGCTAGCCGGAAAAGCGAACTACCTTCACATTGGAGGATGCTGTTCAATTTTCAGTGCGGAAATGCCAAAACAAACAAATAAAACAATAAATAAATACAAATCTATATCTCAAAAACTACAAAGCTACAGCGAAAAAGAAATACATTTTTGGAATCTGGTAAAATTTTAGTATAGGATAAATGTAAAAAAAATAAAAAATAACAAACGAGATGGAGATAATTATCGTTATTAAGGTGAGAAGCCCTATTTAGAGACCTTTTATGTTACTCGTTAAAATAAATAGACTTTTCTATAAAATATTTGCTTTTTTATTTTAACTAAAGAATACCCCAAGCTTATACCGCAAGATGCAGAGTCGGGGTCTCTCGCTTCCGAACTACGGAGGTATGGACTAATCCCCCCTCGGAGCGTTCCGGAACCCCGCTCTTGTATGGCTGTCGCGGGCGGTTTTCCTCGCCCCTTCCGCCTACGGGTATGAAAACAGTCCCCCTGTTGTTCCCGTCGCGACTCGAGCTCCCCTAACATGCCGTGTAATACCTTTTACAACTATAATTATATATATATATACTATGTCCAGACCCCCAACAAAAAATAGCCAATTTTTGTTATTTTTTTTGTCTTTTATTTCTTTTACGTCTTATATTAAAATTTTCACAGGATTCCAAAAATGTATTTCATTTCCCCGTAGCTTCTGAAATTTCAATATATGTTTTTTTTTTTGCATTTTTTTTTTTTTTTTTTTTTTTTTTTTTTTTTTTTTTTTACAGTTTCCTGGAAAATATGCCAGGTTTCCAGCCAAAAAGATGTATTCCTCCTCATCCCAGCCTACTCCTCAGCCGTTTGTAGTTTTTGAATATGCGCATTGTGCTCTTCTAGCGAGAATACAATTTTTTCCCTTCATTTTTCCTTCTCCACACAAATTCACATGGAATACGAATAAACTTCAATATTGACTAGTTCCCACAACCGTTTTGATTTTCATTTTTAAATGAACCAATCATTCTCCATGTTTTGTGTAAACATAACTTAAAATTTTAGAATTATTTCAAAAGTTGGAAAAAATTCACTGCATCAATTTCTGTTCTCGAACTATATGTTTATAAAACCAACTCAAAATATACTCAATACTCATTTTTTATTTCTCTAATTTCTATTATTTCTCTACACAACTGGACACTTATAATAAGAAAAATATAATCATAAAATGTTTATTTCTTCAAAATAATATACCTAATAATGTTTAAAAAAAACAAAATGTTTTTATGTTTTAAATTAATTCAATTATTAAATTGTAAAAATGTGTTAGGTAACACCAACATTTCATACCCACTTTATTTTTTTAAGGTTCCGCGTATATTCCTAAGGATCCCATAGACTATAATATAATCTTATATAATACTATAATTAATATATAATATTTAGTGGCGAATTCGCTTAGTGTTGTGGGTGGATAATTAGTTACTTTAGTAACATTTAATATAATAATAAACTTGATAGTTAATAATTTAATAGAATTACTAATTTAGTACTTTTTATATATTTAAAATTTAGTATATTATTAATTATTAATTTAACTTAAGAACTTTAAATATACAAATATTAATATTTTTATATATATAGACCTATATATATTATATATATATATTAATCTACACCATCTAATATATACTATAATATATAGATACTATATATACATAGATTCATTCATTATCTATATTATATACTACTATACATATTTATATACATATATTAAATATACCTAATCTTAACACATACATAAATACATATCATATATATAAGTAGTCATATATGACCCCCCTACTACTTACCTATAATATAATCACTATAATCAGTAAAGCTTTAAAATACACAATATTAAACCTAATACATAGTACTATATAAATAATATATTTTTACTATAATCTTAATTATATATATATATCCTATCACTCTACTATAATATATATATATATATACTATAATATATATTACAACCATTATATAACATTACTATGTATATACATCATATCCTACGTACCCTTGTGTATCTATATAAAGCATTTATGTATATACCTACTATATAGATATATATATATCTATATACTACTACTACTACTATCTATAAGTCATATCATATAATATATATAAACTTTTGTTATATTAATAAAATGATATATAAAAATCATTGAAGCCAATCAATGTGCGCTCTATACTCCTGCTACATTTATTAAGGAAGAATTGTTGTATAGATTGTAATTAGATGACTTATTTGAGCTATCTCATCACTATATAATATAAACTCCTAATATACTAATAAATATACATATAAATTAATATATATATAGTACTAAAACTTATATAATTATATTAATATTCATAAATTAAGGTTCTCGGAAGAATTGAAGGCTACTATTCAAACAGAATCAACAATAGAATACTTAATATCAATCAATAATAATAAGAGCGTAGATTTGTTTCAGTTTCACACAGGAGTCTGATGCACCGACAAACAGAAGCACCTGGAGCGAGCCCGGGACCGTGACACGATTTGGCGAGACCGAGATAGCACTCCGACGACCTGGTAGCTAAGCCGAGCGGTAGACTCGTCTACGCCGAGAGTGAGTCTCCACTTTACGTAGAACTGTTAGCACTGAGACTCGTCAAACGCCGAAGCCGCGACATACTGGCTAACCGATCAGAGCCGTACCGTAGAAATAGATACATATTAGATAGGGACCTGGACCGGAGCGGAGTCAAGCAAGCCTAAACTATTAGCGCGCTGGAGCTCTAGAATGCTCGTAGCGCATCCGATAGATCATTCGCGAAACTCACCGCAATAATGATAGAGACATGCGCACGGCGTTACTCCTAACACAACCATCTACATATATCATTAAGTCAATATTATATTCATATTTATTATATAAGTATAATAATAATACTATATCAATTTTATATATATTAATAGTACCTATAGATATTATATATTCATAATATATATAACTATTAATATATTAATATATAACTAATATATTATATATATTAAATAATATATAATATATATTAATATATTAACTTTTTCTACTCTACTATTAATATATATATCTTACTATTACCTTAACATACCCATATACCGCACCCTATTCCACTATAATATATCATATAGGTGAAGCTCCAGTATTTAATTAAATAATTACTATACATATATATATACGTATACTAATCATCACCATATAATATATATCTATATCAAACTATCTATACCTACTATCCTACAATATATCAACCTATAGATAACTATATATATTATAATATTATCATATACCTACCTAATTATTATATAACTATTAACTACTATATAATATATAATATATAATATATATAACTATATATATAATAATATATTATTACTATATATAAATATACATAAGAATATATATCATATATAATATAATAACTATATATTATAATTAATATAACTATATTATATATAAATACTATATATAATAATATAATTACATATATATAATACTTAATAAATATATTAATCTATATATATATATATAATACATATATAAATATCATTTACTATCTATAATATATAATTATATATACGATATATAATATTAATATTTATTTATATTATATATACTTAATAAATATTACTATATATATTATATTAATATATATTTAATATTAATACATATTATCTATATATTAATAACGTCATTATAAGTATACCTCAATATCGACGTACCGATATTCATATACTATATCATAATAACCTATTCATACTAATACGATATCCTTATACCATATTAAACACTATATCAATATTTAATGATTATATACCTATTATAAAGTATAAATCCTAATATCCTCAAAAATAATAACTTAAGGTAATTATAATATAATAGCTTGGTATAATAATCTAATATTATTAGTCATACTATAATATTAAATATACTTAAATACCTTGCGAATCACTCATCCTCATAATATATATCACATATTACTATCACTATTTATCATATATATTTTGAAGCTTCAAATTTAGACTTATATTCCACTCTACGTATTTACATATATATATTGAATTTTATAAGATCCGTTTTTACAATATAAATCTAAACTAATTAATTAATTTGTCTATCACCTAATATAGAGGTACTATATATATTATCTTAGATAATAACTACTTACGTATAATAATACATAGTAAGCATATATATATATATATATAACCACACATACTATATAGATAAATCAGATTATAAATATATTATCTTATAATACTAATATATAACCTACTAACTATATCCATTATCATATATATATATAACTCATTTAATATACTATAATATATAGAGCGAATCATACTAAGTACTCTATTATAATTATATAATAACGATATTATCAATCATAACAGTGGTGATAGTACAAATATTTTTTTCCTTCTGTTTTTTAATACTATACTATATATATATATATATATAGCATAATATATAATTTAATATATAGATGTATACTATATATATTATATTTATTTTATTAAATGTACTATACCAGTAGAGTCTGGAACGCACTCTCGTTATTGTACACTACAGTAAAATATCCAAATATCTATATATTTGTCAATATACAGACTCACTAATAACTAAAATACTATAAACTAATTTAGGACTTAAATCTTAGACTTTTTTAATTAAATTGTCTTTATTGGAACAAGTACTATAACATTTATTATTGTTATATTATACTATAATACTAATATATTATATTATTAAACTAATGTTTACTAACTTATCTTTCTTATATATTATATATAAATACGCTCTAATAATGGCCATAGCTGATATCGGGTCCTCTCACGGCCTCCTCAGTAGTTAGAACATAACTAGTAGAGTAGATATCTAAATCTACCACCTATATACCTTACTATACGCGGGATTAGTATTCATCCGTAACCCCACCACTATTCACTACTATTATAGTCTTTGTACTATATCTAGTATAGTCGCTAGCTAGTCTCCTTATATCCCACATCTCCCTCAGGGGTATGATATAATAAATATTCATAACGCTATATATACCTTACTACTATATTACCTACCATACGTACTCCGAGTTACCTATTCTATAGAGGAGAAAGGGTAAAATAGTCCTATGGGGAAATCTGCATTTGGTTTTATTGTTTTTTTATTAGATATTATTAGCCCTGCTATATAGCTATTATTATTAAGGGGTACATCTAAAATAGCCTATTCATAGGGCCGACATCAAGTATAGGTAGTCAATACATATGTATCTTTACATATCACGCATTAGAATATAGCTAATACGATCAGTCTCTATTCTCGTTTTTCACAAAATTTGCTCATCTGATCATCTTATTACTCCAATAATCAAAAAAGTCGCAGTACTTCTATAGATCAACTTAATTAAGTAAAGCTTACAATATCTAGAAAAATCATAGTCAAACTTAACAAAAACGCGAAAACATCAGGTCATGTACGTCCAAGTATATTACTCACTGCTGAAGTAAAACTACTTCATTTTGTCAATATGCGAAAATAGTTAACACAGTTGATGAAACATCAGTTCGTCATAGCACAAAAGAGATCTTAAGCCTACTAAACTCACAGCTACTCATCACCTCACAACTGACATCTATTTGATCATCTAAATCTCAATGCGATATTCTTAACAACGCGTACATCCACCGACATTGCTCGCAATTATCGAAAGGAAACGTTGACTAAAGGAGCTGTAATCCTCGAGATAAAACGCATAAGATCACCAAAACTCAACTAAAATGGAAACTTTTTAGTTGACATTCAAATTGTCTGTCTATGTTTAAGTGCAAAATCCAAAATCGCAATTCGATCTACTACATGCAGTCGTTAAGATAAGTGACCATATTACGTTCTTTGCATGACCCAGAATATAAACATTGTGTGAAGAACATGTTTCTTAGAACGAGAGTCCTTTATGACTGCTAAAATAGTTTAACAATAAGCTAAATTAAAACTAAACATTAAAAAATAGCCTTACAAAATTGCATAACAGGACGTTTGGCATATAAAAATGGTAACCTTACGCCTGACTAAAGCATAAATTATTTATGTCATCTATCCTATAATATGTAGACGAGATAAAACAGACATTATACAAGACAGTTAGCTAGATAAACAGAACCAATGCTCAAACATTCTCAAGCCGAATAATTCAAGATTTGTTTACCTGAACACTCTATAACAAGAATTCAAAATAAATCCATATGAGATCCCTACAATCAATTAAGACTTAGTACGGATAACTCATCAAATATGATCAATACGATTGAAAATTATAAGGACAAAATGAATATTGAAAAACTCGGTTTAAATTTTAATGACATTTTAATGAAATAGAGATCAATACCGAATCGTATTAGAATTAATGGTTGTTATTTCAGTAAAGAATCCACTATTGAGAGAAAAATTTGATCTGTATACTGTAGAACTTATGCTTTACGATCATATCGTTCAACATTGCTAATATGTAAGAGTTACCATACTTATCAGTATAGCATGCGTAGTATCTCCACATACTCATAGAAGCAAATAAACTTATTGCATAGACAAATAGAATAGAGCAAGTGCATCATACCCCTAATATTAAATAAATAGTCATAATACGAAATCAAGCTGCTAAAGTGCAATCCTTAGTCAATGACGCTCAACAATGGGAATATACATGTTTTATGCTCTAAAGCTCTCTGACCAACAAAGATAATTTATAGTGTATATGAATGAGCTCTGACATTCTGAAATCCTTTACCCTCTCTCTCGAAATCAGGGACCAAAATCGGAAAACCCTCGAAGAATTATTTAAAAACCTATCGCACTTAACTACCCTCACAGCAAAAAAATATTCGTACTAACAAGACTGACGCAGGAAATATTCTATAGACAACGTGATTTTAGGAATATTATCCAAAATCAACTTCCATGAAAAGAGCGAAAAAGATATTAACCTAAAAATAGAAAATACTAATGTATCTTTATTTAGAATCTTTCTCAGAACTGAAGATCTATATTCTAAACGTACTAGAGTGTTCTTGTGAGCTTAAGACTTAAAATGAATCAAACACTATCAGACAGATAATCTGTCGAGGTCCAATAATCAGCAGTCAGGAATCTCTCCCTATGTAGAGACAATCAAAACTTTTCAGATGAAGATATCAATTTCGACAGACAATGGAGAAATTAGAGAAATGCAGAACGATGAAATATACTAAAAGATCTAAATAATGCGAATTTGTTCATTAACCCTACCATGAGTCTACTATCTATCTATACATTCCATAATTACTTATATGATCTCGATTCTCATTAATTTCATATATATTAATTATAATATAAAAAGAAAAGTATAAACGTTAATATTTTTTTTTACTTATTCTATTATTATATATATTCGAACATATTATTTCATTAATATCATTATATCTTATTAACATTCATTCAAAAATAATTTCATTTCACTATTCTTATTTATTAATATATCTATCCTATCTATTATATAACTTTATTCACTTCTAATTTCACTCTAATATAAGCGTTAACTTAGTATTATATTTTTTAAAATTGGGGGGGTGGCGCACTTCCTCCAGTACCAAGGGGAGGGCCCTCTCCACAAACAAAAAATAGTACTAGAAGAGGAAACTTATATGGCGTGAAAATCGTATACACTCATACGAGAAAACGTATTGTTCTTAGTTGGTCTCTCGGCCTTATCGGAAAGTCCCACCGTCGGCTCCACATTTTTCTATAATGAATAAAATAAATCCTTCTAAAAATACACATAAAAAAATGTTATTTGTATTTAGCGGCGTTAGGACTTGTAGATCTCATATATTCAGCCTGTCTAAAGTAAACCACGCGATAAAATTAACAATGTCCCAAAAATACAAATATTCTTAACACAATCTACTCTATCACCTTAGCCATATATATTATATTACTATAATATATATATAATCTATATAATAATATATAATATATTAACTTATAATAATATATATATAATATATATACTATTATGATAACTAACTATATATTAATATATTATATATAACATAATACTATAATATACTATATAATTAATATATATATATATAATATATATAATTAATTTATATAATAATATAATTATATTAATATATAATATATATAATATGGTTCAAAGATCTCAAATTTTTCTTACGTTCTTTGGTGTAGTTTTGTTAATAATGAAAAAGTAAAATAACTTTTACCCTATGAATAAGAGAAAAATAGTTATTCAATATTACATTATTGTGTAGAAACTCTCCGATAAATATTTTAATCATTTTCGTTTAATTTTTATTTATATATCTTAAGTATTTTTTAAACAATTTATTTATATTATTAACTTATTCCAGCAATTAAATGTCAGATTATTTTCAATATTTAATTTTTATTTATAGTTTCTACATTGTATATTAATTTAATACATTGAAACAATGAGAATTTAATTCATTTGATAACTGTAGTGTGTTATAATTATGTCCAATAACACTGCGAGGTAACATATATCATAATATTTTAATTATGAAAATTATATTAGTTGATTCATAGGTTATGGACGATCTATAGGTTAGTTGTAGGTTAGTTATTTAATATAGTTAG
Source organism: Trachelipus rathkii (assembly GCA_015478945.1). NCBI lineage: Eukaryota > Metazoa > Arthropoda > Malacostraca > Isopoda > Trachelipodidae > Trachelipus > Trachelipus rathkii. The sequence goes on from JABUQX010112437.1 coordinate 20,192, forward strand.
TAGTTTAATAAGTTAGTTACGTTAGGTTAGTTTAACGTTAGGTTAGGTAAGATTAAGTTAGGTTAGATCAAGTTAATAAAACATAACTAAATAATAATATAAAATATATCATACATAAATATAATATATTAGATATTATTATTTAGGTTGTATATATATTTTTGTTAATTGATTTATATATTAAAGAGTAAGTATATATATTAGTTATGAGTAGAATTACATTAGTTCAGATATGGGGTCATAGATTAGTATATAATTGCATTAGATTATAGAAGTTTAATTTGTTAAAAATATAAAACTTACCGATCCATTTCAAGATAATAAATCATTGGAGTGTCATTATAATATAAAATGCAATTTAATTATAAATGCTTTCTGTTAATGATAAATACTAATGAATAAATTATATATTGATTTATCACTCAGAATAATAAATTGTAAGATTTTGTGACAGCTGCTTATCATAAAATAGATTCATTTAGAGATCATTAAATCACCACCATATAATCACATATATTAATGAGCGTACTCGCGCTATGAATCTGCAGTATCGACAAATTCTTAGAGCATATGTGATTTTATCAATTATATCGAGTATCTTCACACCTAAATATAATTTGTGATGACTTTTATCTGGTAAAAAAAACATAACACTAAATGTCAACAACAACTTCTCTATATTTTGTTGAATATGCGAATTAGTGATAAGAAATATTGTTAATAATTTTAGAATATATAGTCACCGCTTAATTGAAATTTGTTTTCATGATATTAGTAAGTTTAGTTTATATTTATAATGTAGTCCTATTATTATTATACTAATAATATTAGTATCATTACTATTGACATTTCAAACTATTTATTGTATTTTCAATATTATACTGATATTATATATATAACTATTAAATATAAGTATATTTTTTACTTCAATATTGGTTTTAATATAAATCCCCATAACAAACACAATAACTTGTTAAACTATATTTAATAAATACAACAACTAAATATATAGAATATCTCTAATAGTCCTATATATATATATATAATAAATATATATACTATATTAATATTATATATAATACTTATAGCTATGTTAATATATTATTCTTTATATTATTTATTCTAATTTTAATTAAATAACAGGTAAATATATGCGCTCTATAGATCATATAAAATAGAAAATTCAAAAATAGTCATTATATAACTCATAAATTTTAGGATTTAAAATTATTTTTACATTTAGTGCTATCTATATTTAAATACACACCAATAGATTTCTAATACAATTCCCAACGCTAAAAACTCTAATGATAATTTACCTATCATAGATTTACACCCGACCAATCAAATTTATATCCATCTTACACTCGCGATAAATGTGAAAGTTCTTGTTAAAAGTTCCAACCACCATAATAAAGAAATATACGTCCACCAACCGTTTTTATTTACTAACAACAACAATTTTGACATGAACCTACCCTATTAGTAATTACATATATAATATATTATAATAACTATATACTACTATAATATATATATCTAAGCCTCAACTATATATTATAATAAATATAACTATATACCACCCAATACCACTATACATATTATTATATATATTAGTATTATATATATAATACACAACATTTTTCTCTTTAAAGGCAACATTATTTACGAAACAAAAGGCTTCATCTTTCATAAAATAAACTGACATTTCAATTCAATAAACAGGGTACCTAAATAAATTCCCATGAACTAAAATAAGTGAGAGTTATGTTTTTGGTGAAACTAATTCCTGTTAAATTCTATGAAAATTATAAACAAAATTGTAAATACCTTTGCTAAACATTCCGGTCAGATCTCCAGAAAAAACCGCGCCCATACCGATAGTCTACTATATATATACTAGATAATACTACTACGCTTAAACTATACACTATAATATACCACCTTTATACTATTACATAATATATATATACTAATACTATACGTACTAATACTACCCTACTGCTACATACCTTAACTACTATACTATAACATCTATAATATACTATCGTACCCGCTACCTAAATATTACCATTTAGCGTAACTATACATACCCTATACTATAACATAACCTCTCTCACGACCTACCCTGATACCTACCCTCATATCAGTATTATCTCCACACGATATACCTTATATATATCACAATACGTAAATACCAATAACGTATATCATCTCATATCCCTCACCCTTAACCTACTACACTCACCTATCACCTTCACTTACCACGCTCCTTACTTCTGCAACAGTCACTACATAATAACCTCCCTATACTATTCCTCCTTACATCTATATATATATAACTATACTATCATAGATCCATACCACTCCTTACTCATATATATATACGACTCTCACTACTCTAACTCTATCATCCATACGTATATCATTTCACATATATACCTTTAGCCTATCACGCGCATATTACACCTAATCACTCAGCTCTAATATAATATCTATATACTAATACTTGCATCTCGTCACTATATTACATAATACAACCTGATATCACATACTTAACCTCCAGCCTACCATAAACTTACTACCTACCCTAGACTACACTTCACAAACATACCATCAGACTATACCTATTAGATAACTATGACTGACTATACGATAATCACCTATCAAATCCTCATCCTTATCGATACACCGTAACCACAATAACCCCGTCTAACTCTCACTATAGACTCCTCCATACTCTATATCACGCATCCATTCGTCAATAACATCACCTCAATACTCGCTCAACACTCACACCACCTCTCACGCCGACAAGTCTAACTACTTACATACATCATACTCATAATTAACTCAATAACATTCAACACTATCATCCTCACTTACAATTAAACATCCTCACTGCCTCACAGTACCACACCTACTATATATATAATATGATATATAATATATATATATATAAATATATATATATATAAGGGACCTTAGTATAACCATGTCTCAAATAATTAGATATTGAAAGAGTTGGTCAACTAAATTGAACTTCTTCCTCTTTATAGCTAAAAGAAAGAATTAAAAAAAATTTATTTGCCATAAAAGAAACTACTTTTTTTTATTTCTTTCGGAAGCTCCTTTTTATTTCGACGTAATAGTTTATTATTTTAGTGTTCACAATAAGTGTTGTATATATATAGTATTATACATATCATAACTATAATATAGCTATACTATAATATATAATATAATATTAAATAATATATATATATTATATTATATAAATATCGTATACTATATATATATATAGATCTACATATATATATACCTATGTATTATAAGCGACCATGTCAATTTTCTCTAATGCTCATCGATATCGTACTAACCCACATCTAGAGTCCTACAGTAAAACAAATTAATATTTGGAACAATCAGCCGAAAAAATTCTAAGGATGGGAAGTAACTGTTTTTTTTTTTCTTTCTTTTGTTTCCTCAGATAATTAAAAAAAACAACTATTTTTTTTTTTAACCATCACAATGTCACCACCCGCCCTAGCGAGGAGCAAACGCACAAAGCTCAGCAGGAACTCAGGGGCTCTCTGCAGCCTCCCGCCGTGGTACCGACGGCGGGACCTAATCCCCCCCTCCTGAGGAATGCGTACCTCCGCGCACACCCCTCCTCTTCTTTGGCTTCTGCCAAGGTCTGTCGCGGGCGCGTTCACCTCCATACCATCCCTCACGGTATGAAACGTCCCCCCACTCTGCTCACTCCGTCGGCTGAGCAACCCTCTCAATCAAAACTACCTACAACATCTCTCCAAAAAAAACCACACAATCTATTTATCACCCAAACTTAGAGGAGCTCGCAGCCCACGGCGTCACAGCAGGCTCTAGGGCGACTCTTCACATACCCCGGCAGGGCCCATGGTCAAGAAGACCCGCCCGCTGACAACCAAAGACAAAGAAGTGTGCGGTTCGCAGAACCATCCGTGACCAGACGGCCATTATCCATCCCCTCCTCCCACCCGAGAGCGACCGAGACCCCGACTCCTGCAATCTTTGCGTCACCCCTAACCGCTCAAACTCATTCCTTTATTAAACAAACAAACACACATTCTTACCCCTCCCAAAAAAAAAAAAAAAAAACGTAAATCCCATCCTATAGACATTTTCCCCGTGATCGGATATCTTCCCAAACCCTACTATACATTCGTCATCCTTTACTGCACGACCTGACCATATCCTCTACTCCTCCTACTCTACTGTGCACGAGACCCATTACACAAAACATCATCCTGACACACTTCACCCACATCCCTACATCCTCAACCTACCTACGTCCTCCACTCATCCCCATTACTTATCTCCATACCCTATAGCAACTCCACCTCTATCTCACCGCATCCTACACTCTTTTATCACTAAATATACCCCCTTCTATGCCCTTAACCATCATCTCCACCATCCACTACCCCTACTATCCAATCGACACATAAAACACCCACCAGGACCCGCACACGCTCCTACTACCCCCCCTCAGCCCACATAACCACCCACATAACCAACACCAAGCAACCTCCCCTCTTCCCACGCTCGACTCACGCCTCTCCCTCCCATAACCACCCCTCCCAACCACTCACCACATCTCAGCCGTCCTCCACTCCCAATCCTCTCTTCCCATAGACCTAATCTCATCTCCAACACCCTAACCACCTCGCCTTATCCATCTCACATACAATAGTCCTAATACTATCTATACCGCACTTACCTCCTATACACCCCACACGACCTTATATCATTATATCTATATATATATATATACTATATATCATACGTATATATATATATATATATACTATACATATATATATATACAAAGGTTGTGGACAAAATAAATAATAATAAAGTAAAAAATAACACATTAAAAAAATTAAACTAACACATTCACTTGTGAAAATACAATCAATTTGAAAGCTCCAAAGAAAATAAAAAAGTAAGTTCTTTTTATCATAGCCAATCGAATTTTTAATTTTAATTTGCTTATAAAATTATTACCAAACCTTCTCCCAAACTAAATTATTTGCAGAACCATGTTACTTAAGCGTGCCTAGGTATATATATGTATTACTCTATATCATATATAATATATATTACAGGATATATATTAAGTACTTACATTATCATATATATATATCCTCACTATTATAAATAAGAGCAACAATATCGATAATAATATATGAATATAAATTACTATATATACTAATATATATAATATATACTATACTTAATACTATATATCTTTATACATTCATAAATACATATACATATATATACATACGCTAATATATATATATACTCATAATACCACATACAAGTATTACCATACTATACCTATATAATAATAGGTAAAGCTAGTCAAAAAGTAGGCCTATATTGTCTAATTACTATTTATTATCACTTTATATATATACTATATTATACATACTATATATAATACTTATATATATATATAGTTATATATAATATATATATAACTATAGTGTATAAAATATAAATTTATACATATATATATATAACCATACATATATATATATACCTATACCTATATAATATACCTATCATACTTATATGATATCACCTATATACCCTAGTTAATTTTTTTAACAGACTAGGGTAAGGATTTTCAGTACATACACTTATATCATCATATACTATAACTACTATACTACTATAATAATATACTATATATATATAATATATAACTAATAGCCATCCTAATAACTAATACTACTACCTAATATATATAATATATATATCATATATAATACAATACTACTATATATATATAGACCACTATCCACTCCTATTAATAACTCAATACTAACCACTACTCTACTACAACATACTAACCATATACAATATATAACTACTAGCCTTAAATTATATCACATAACTACTACATATATATATATATATTAATATAGTAACTAAATATCTTACATTATTATATACAATTCACTTATTACAGATATTATATAGTATATATATATATATATATAACATATACTATATATATATATACTAGTTTCGATATATATAGCTAATACTATAAAATATATATATATACTGCTATATATATATATATATACCCTTACTTATAATGGTGGTTATGATAAAATTATTATTAAACATAGTGCAGTGCATCATTGCTAACATATAATATTAAATTAATATTTAGAATAGTAAGACGAAGTTAAAGCATAGCTAATTTTGTGTTATAGTGGTTTAGCATATTGATAACATTAATTATAGTCATACATGATGGATGACACATAATAATAATAATAATCAATATAATAATAAATAAAAATATAATAATAATAATAATAATAATAATAATAATAATATAATAATAATAATAAATAATAATAATACTAATAAAATAAAATAATAATAATAATAAACTAATACATATAATCAATAATAATAATCATAAGAAACAACTCGAAATATCCATGGTTAAATATACCTACTACAGTAGTATATATATATTATATATATATATATATATATATATATTATATATATATATATATATATAATATTATATATATATATATATATATTATAATTATAGTGTATATATATACATATATATATATTATATATATATAAATATATATATTATATATCTATAATAATACCTATACTATATATTAATATTTATATATAATGATAAAATATTATATTAATATACTACTATAGTACTACTATAAATAACTATATATCTATATAAATAATATATATATATACTATATATATATACTCATACATAATATATTATACTATAATACAAACTATATACTATATATACTATATATAATATTATTATTATATATTATATAGTTATTATATATTTTTTTTTATATATTATATTAGTACGTAGTATCTTGGTTATATATATATATATATATATATACGTATATCATAATAATATATTACTATATATTACTATATAATACTATATACTTATTTACAGTTGTCACCACGCACTCACGGGAGGAGCCTATCAAAGGGCCTGTGCAGCCTCACAAGTCAACAACTAAAGCAAATTATGCCAGATGAGCACAGACTCAGCTTGAAGTGGGGGAATTTAATTCAGCAGAAACACAGAAGATGGAAAAATTCCACAGAACAAGTTGGCAGGAAGAAGGAAGCACGCAGCGAACTAGCCTGGAGTTACTACAAAGTCAGAAACTCGAGGCAGACACATTTTCGAATTTTCTCCTGTGACTAAAGTGGCGTACAGCGAGTGAAAAGCTCCATTAGCGCACCTGCCGCTGCGGGTACCTATAGAAAAAAGATAAAGCACAAACATCGTGCCGCAAAGATTAGAGGGTCAAGTGAACTGAAAAGTCCACAGAACAGTTTATAGCCTTTTTGCCTTTGGACTCGACCCATCAATAGCCGTCGTGAACCAGAGCCCCCCAATAATGGAAACAGTACTCCATACAAGGCGAATGAGCCCTTGTATAGCTAGAGCAACTGGAAGAGAAAAAAAGGTCGCAGTCTTAAACAAACTCCCAGTCCTTGAGGGGGGGGGGCCCACCCCCCGGGGGGGCCCATAGCAACGTCTGTGTATGTGAGGTTCAGAACATTTATTTCGTTTATGTTAGCCAAGGATGTTAATTAAGTAAACAGAGAGACGAAGGAACCCGAAAAGATAGAAAGTTAGAAGTGTCTTAGAGGGAGATTGTAGAAGTTAGTTTTAAGAATTGAAATTGCACCAACTTCACGACGACCCCACCCGAAATTCTATCCAGTCAGCGAGAATAGAATCAGAAAGATTAGACGAGAGGCAATTCTAGAAGTAAAAGAAGGAGCAGAACTGAATGAGTTGAGAAGAAGGTGAGTCAGATAGAGTAATAGTGTACTCTCGTCAAGTCAAAGCTGCTAAAACTTGAATAAAGTAGAGAAGACCAGAATCCTGAGGAACACCACTGATGACAGAAAAGGAAGAAGACAGTCGCCCCATCAACCACAGCCGATAATGAGCATTTGAAAGAAACCTAGACGTTTAAGTTAAGCAAGAGAGGAGGAAACCCAAGCAGAGGGAGCTGGAGAGCAGTGACGCGTGCCACACTCTGTCAAATGCTTTGGATAGTCAGCGCAACCACGCAGCTCCCCCGTAGTTCCTAAGAGCGGAGAAAAACCATAAATCAGTAATATAGGAAAGTATAATCCAGTTCACAACCTCGAGCGCCGAAAGCCACGTACTGTGCGATACCGCAACAGAAGTGACTATCCGACACCCAGAAATCTAAGAACTGAGAGTGAGAAGAGTTTCAAAGATCGTTAATAGAAGCACACAGTAAGAGCTATAAGGGCCATAGCTGAAGGATCAGAGTGCGACTTCTTTTCGGAAATGGCTGGAACAGGCGTGCTCCAACACTGAGGACTTAAGTATTAGTATGAGACTAGAGAATTATAAGGTTGAACGAGTGCGGATAAGCACGAAGCACACCTCCTCTCAACAGTCGGGGAGGATGCCATCCGAGCCCACCCGCCTTCCTACGTTCGTAGATTTCAGGGAAGCCATAGCACCCGAATCAAAGTAATCACAGCAAAGCAATAGGAACCGAGAGAGGAAGGAGAAGATGAGAATGAAACGATCGTCCAGGTTCGATAGAGCAAATAGGCAGCCGACAGAATTGTCTTACCAGTTGGAGAATAGCAACTAAGAAACATTGGATCGAATAAGATCAGGAAAGACAGATTTACAGAGTCTGTAGAGATTACCATTTTTTGGCAAGAGCCAGAAAGATTTGCAGAGGAGAACCAAGGAGGTTAGCCACTTCGTTTTGATGTAAAGCCACTTTGCTCTCGAAGAGCTATCCTGCAAACGATTTCTAGCTGAAGAAAAATTAGCAAGAGTTGTAGGAGAAGAGATTTTTCCACCTCCCGATACCGCACTTTCTCTAGCTGAATGCCAAGAACAAGGCAAATCGAGAGGAATTATGGAGATAAAAGATTGGATCGAAGTGGAATGACCTGTTTATCCATCAACGATACAGCTCACACCTTATCGCAGAAGTCGAAGCGTCACAGAGACAAAGCAGTCATTAATCCAATTATATTAGCTTAGACAGAAGCAAACAAGGCCACCCCAATCGGCGCGAATCAAAGTGCCAGAAAAAACGCGTAGGGGCAGGATGATAAAGCTGTTGGAGAGAAAGTAGTAAAAATTAAGAGATATAAGTTGTGGTCAGTATTTTAACAATAGGAGCGAAACGGTCGACATATTTACTAGATGAAAGGACTGTTGGTATTATATATATACTATATTATATATATATAATATATATATATATATAATATATCTATCTATTATATACTATATATAATATATTACTAATATATATTAATATAATACTATTAAATGAATTTTATATATTACTAAATATATAATAATAATATATATATTTATCTATATATATATATACTATATATATATATATATATATATATATATAGTTTATATAACTATATATATTATATATACATATTATATAGTATAATATTATATATATATATATATAATACTATTATATATATATAATATATAATATAATATATATATATATATATATATATACATATAATATTTGTGGCATTTGTGGTTGTATGCGTGTCTTACGTATGTATGTGTTTATATAGTGTATATATGTATTTTTTTGGATTTATATTATTACATAAAAGCGCCGGTGCCAGTGCTTAGGCGACTCGCCAAACAAAGTGGGGCAAGGTTCGCAACTTGGCGAGTAACTGAATGTGACTATTCTCTCCTTGGCTTGTTTCGTCCTGCTCGGACGTTAATGAGTACACCCCCTCCTAATTAGGGCTCTGCCCGCGGTGGTATTACTGTAATATATAATATATATATAATATATACTATATTATTATATATATATTATTAAACATCATATATATAATATACCTATACATATATAAGTATATATATATAAATAAGCTATATTTTTAGGCGTTTGAGATTGCTCAAATAGGTTAGTTAAGCTTTAGAAGTTAAAAGATAGAGTAAAGGACAACCTCAAAACTCTAATATACGATTTCATATTTTGTAATATTTAAAATATAGTTTATATAATTGATATTAAATATAACATTTATTTACAATATGCGATTATAAAACATTTATTTTATGATATAATGTGTCTTTTTATATACTATTATTATTGTACTGTTTAGAAAATGGGTTTTAAATATACTGATAAAATAAGAGAAACAACCTATTTCATATAGAGAAAATCGAATCAAAGAAAAAATCGTTGCTGCGAGAAAACTTTCTCTCAATTCATTTTGGAACAAAAAATGTTTCTATTACATCTTGTATTTAAGTTTTTTTTTACTGAAATATGTTATTAAATTATGAAATTTATATTGCAATATAAATTTCACATCATTTTATATTATATTTTGTGTCTTATTTATGTAAATAACTTGTATTTTGGTACAAATATAATTTCTTGTTTTTGGTGCAAATTCTTTACTTTAGGACGATTTTTATAATAAAAATTGATCACACGAGTGTGGAAGAAACTGGAATTGACTGCAAGCCAGTGAGATATTTATGTGTAACAAAATTTATTAAAATATTATTACCCATAGTTTTAAGTCAGTGAATAGTTTGACTATTCTAGAGCATATTTTTAATAAAATATTCATCCAATCATCCAAAAACTGAGTTTTTTATATTCACTTTAATAAAGAGATAAGTTTTAAAAGGGTTATAAAAGATTTATGGTGCTATGATTGCCTAGCCGCGAGTAGCCCAGCATAGGTGAAAAAATGCGACTCTACCAGAGAAAACTGCAAGAAGCTAGTACCTGTTCTTTTTAACTTCAGTCAACCAGGGTTACTACGTGGAACACGAAAAGAACTTCAACTACAACTCCTGAAGTGGAGGATGGAGAAGAAAAAGAAATAACTCCTAGCACTCCTCACTTCATAATATATATATATATATATATATATATATATATATATATATATAAATATATAAAATATATCATATATATATATATAATATATATATATTATATACATATATATATATATATAAATATATATATATATATATATATAAATATATCGTATATAAAATTATACATATATATACGATATATAGTATATATATATAAATATTGATATTATAAATTTTAATTTATTTTAATTAATTTTAAATACTATTATCATAATATATATATTAGTAATATATCTATATATATATATATACTATATATATATATACTATAAGTAAAGTAAAGATAAAAATAAAAATCTTACTTTTTGGAGAATTTTCTTTAACTTTTGCATTCTGAACCAACGTTAAAATAAGACTATTATCATTTGACGTCTTTGACGTTGATGATGATGTCACTTTGTTCGTTCACTGCCATCAGTGCTGTCACTTTTAATCTCACCTGAATTTACCATGGTGGATCCCGATCTAATGGCTAAGAAAAATAACTCTTATTAAACAACATATATCTTTTCATGCTTTATATATATATATATATACTGTATATATATATATATATATATATATATATATATATATATATATATATATATATATATATATAATAAATATATATATACTATATACATTATAGTATACTATATATATATATATTTTATATATATGTAATATATTTATTAGTATCATATATATATATACTATCTATATATAGATGGTATAGTATAAACGTCATATGTATCTTAAAACTATTTAATGCTACAGTAAAACGAATACATGTGGAATGCTGGTCCAATTTTGGTGCTTTGGACAAAGTAAAAAAAAAAAAAAAAAAAAAAAAAAAAAAAAGAAAAAAAAAAAAATTATATCTCAAAAACTCAATAGTACAGCAAAAGGAATTACTATTTTTGGATCCTGGAAAAATGTTCACATAGGAAAATGCTTTATACGGCACACTTGGGGGGGCTCGAGCCGACGGGTAACATAGGGGGATGTTTTTCCATACCCGTAGGGAGGGGCGGGAGAACCCCCGCGACACCCAAATACAAAGAGCGGGGGTTCCGGAGACCCTCCGGAGGGCGGAAATATCCTACCCCTATCCCAGCGAATGGTGCCGAAGACCCCGACTCCTTGCCATCTTTGCGGTATCTTGGGTATTCATTTAGTAAAAAAAAAAAGAAAATGTATAGAAGTCTATCTTATTTTAACGAGAAAAATTGAAAGATATCTTAAAAACCATCTAAATAGCCTTTAATCATAATTACCTATAATTATTAACAATAATTTTTTTATTTTTTATTTTTTTACATTTTTCTATGTGAATTTTACAAGATTTCAAAAATGTATTTCTTTTCGCTAGCTATTTGTAGTTTTTGAGATATATATATTATATATATATATATATACTATATATATATATAATATATATATATTATATATATATATATATATCTATATATATATTTTTCATTTTCCGCTTTATTTACCAGCATTCCCCCAATGTATTCCGTTACGTAGCATTCAATAGTTTTTAAGATTACATTATGGGACCGGGGGCTTATTTAACCTTTTTAAAAAAAAAACGGCTTTTTGACCATATATATATATTATAGATATATATATATATTATATATATAACTATATATATAGTATATACTATCTATATACTCTTAATATTAATTTACCTATATAATATACACTATACTAACTATATACTTATATATATGTATTATAATATATACTATATATATATATATATATATATATATATATATATATATATACTATATATATATATAATATTATAAATATATATATATATAATATACTATACTATACTATATATAAGAAGAGAGAAGAGAGAGAGAGAGAGAGAGAGAGAGAGAGAGAGAGAGAGAGAGAGAGAGAGATGGCGTAGTTAGCAATAAAATGTTATTTTCATTCGATTAAAGAAAATGATGGTTTAAAAGTATAGGGATGACACTTTCTTATTGATTTAGGTAAGAGTAAAGTTAACGTTTGCTCTAATTTGTGTTAAATAAGTTTTTTTTCACTGTTTTATCATAATAATGTATTACTTAATGGTGTAATGTTTATTATTTTATCATTTTATATAATTTTTTAAAAGAAATTATTGTTTATATAGTATTTAAGTTTATCCAAGGCCTAAGTTATAAGAGAGCGTTTACGAGCCTAAATTATCCCCTACGTTTTCACCCATAACTTGGGGGAAATATAAAAAAAGTTTGAGAAGTACCACTGCCATAAATTATGCATTTTTCAAAGATTTGAAATAAAGCTTTTCAAAAATATGTGCTTGCAGTGTTTTATTATCTAATGTTATTATATAATGTTTGACTTTCTTTTTATTTAAAAAATTATTTCTTCGAATGTATAATACTCTATTTTAAAAAATACTTAAAAAATTACTAAAATTTCCATGAATTCTGACGTCACTATTCTGATTCCGGAGAAGAGAAATTTTGGTTTGCTTTTAAAGGAATTTTCTTTGAGTTTTTATTACTTACTTAATGATATAATGTAAAATATTATATAATATGATGTTTTGTAACATATTGTAAGATTATAATTATTAAAAATAGCTTTTGCTGACAAATTTTTTATTATGCGATCAGAAAATTCTATTTCGTAAAAAAATCTCATGTGTGCAAGAAATTTTATAACAAAGTTGAAATATTACAATAAAGTTTGACTGCATGTGTAAGAAATTAGCAAATATAACTGTACGCTTTTCAATAAATTTATTCTATCCAAATTACAATTTAAGTTTCATTTTACCTTCTAGAGAGAGACTTCCAAGATAATTATTACAACGACCTGAGAGGCAGAGAAACAAGCAGCAGTAGATGAAGAGAACTACAAGCACCTACAACTACAAAGACTTGCCTGTTATTCGGGCAAAGTCACTAAGAAGAAGAGGCTCTCCCGCTACCTCTCCGGCTCTAAACACAGGCTTACAAAGAAGCCTAGATTCGCCTGCCAGAAGGCTCTCCGATCTGGCCAACAAAGAAGCCTGGCTTTCCCTCTCTGGCTTACAAAGAAGCCTGGCTTTCCCTCTCTGGCTTACAAAGAAGCCTGGCTCTCCGCTCTGGCTTACAGAGAAGCCGAACTTTTCCGCCTGTATAGAGGATGTCGAGCTTTTCCGACTGCAAAGAGGCCGAGCTCTTCCGCCTGCAAACCCGGGGACTACAGAATAGGTGACAGTAAATACAACAAGTGAAGTGTCAGAGTAAAGAAATAACTAGTTCTCAGCATTCTTGATACTTTAAAATATATATATATATATATATACTATTATAAGTATACTATATACTCCTCCTAACCATCAGTATATATAGATATATATAGTATAATAGTATATATATATATATATATATATATATATATACTATTTATATATATTATATTATATATATATATATATATATATATATATATATATATAGTATACTAATATATATTATACCTAATATATATATTGATCATATATTTATATAATTATATAAAATACCATTATATATAATTATATAATATATAAATATTTATATATAAATGTTAGAGTTAGAGATTTTACTATAGTATTATATACGTTATACATCATAATAATATATTATTTATAATATATATACTATATATATAATAGATATATATATATATACTATATATATATATACTATAGCCCTATATACGCTATACTATATATTCATACGTGCGACAAAGCACGAGGTCCATCATCCTCGATATTTTGAAGAATAAATTATTTGGAATCAAATTAAAGCATGCATATCCTGATACCACATGTTTGATAAGTAGGGGCGTCAACAGTTAGTTGGAAAATGCATAAAAGAAGTGCTGGGCGTTTCAGATTTACGAGTGCGAATATATGTAAAATTGATCATGACGATGAAGTCTGGGGTCAGAGACGATGGACACACTAGAAAGAATTAGACGTGCTGAAAAGTATATAAATATATATATATATAATTATATAGATATATATAATATATATTATCTCTCTAACATAATATATATATATGTATATAGTATATATATGATATAATATAATATATATATTATATAATATATAATTATAATGATATATATCTATAGTATATATATAATATATATATATAATATAATACATCAGGCTTGGTTCAAGTTCAATACTCTGTATTGCACTTGGCGTACATTTTGGAGTCTTTTCTGTACTTCGTATTTATACTTGCAATATTAAAACCCGTTTACTCTGTACTTGTTACTGACTGCAATCTCTGGGCTTGAAAATTTGGCAAAGTATTGCAAAGTACTTAATCATTTTTAAATTGCCAATATTTTTTTTTATTTATTATCATTTTCCTACGTATTGATATTATTATTTCTTTATATATCTATTCTAAAATAAATTCTCGGATAATTTTTAACATTTATGACATTTAATTATTATTATAATATATCTATATAAGATATATATAATAGTAAAAAGTAGATGAGAAAGTATACTAAAGTACATCATATATATATATATTATATACACTATATAATATAAATATAATTATATATATATAATATAATATATATATTACGTATATCTATAGATATATATTTAATATTTATATATACTTACTATATATTATAATATAGATAATATTATTATATAAATAAATATATATATATATCGATATATATATATATATATTATATTATATTAATATATATAATTATATATATATATATATATATAATATATTATTACTATATATACTATATTAGGATGTACCGGAACCAGAATTTTCTTGGTTCCGGCGAACCAGAACTTTTCCGGAACCTTGAAAAAAGATCCGCGACAGTTCCGTGCCGGAACCGGAACTTTTCGACTCAGCTACACCTTACATAGCTGCGTTTCCAGAAGCCGACTGCAGGCCGGGCGGCACACAGGCGCACATGCATGGTTTCCAGAGCCCGTTTTGCGCACTTCTACGTCCCGTAAACGTCACAGTCAGGCGCTTGTTGTTACTCGATTTCGAGAATTAAGAAACGGGCGGGCTGCGCCAAAGAATACTTTGTTTACAAACAAATGTTTTTACAAAAACATGTGTCGGAAATGGCTTTGCCAAAATTTTAATACTTTAGTTAACTTTTATATTAAGATACTAATATATCGTATCATTTAATAAATAGATACATAAAAGTATAAGAGTATTGCTTACAATTGCCAGCTGATCCCGATGCGCTCGCCCGTTTTTAGGCTACTAAAATTTTCCTGCCTCTCTGATTGGTAATGCAATTTTTTCAATTCGAAGCGTTTCGAGTCGATTTTACACGTGCACTCGGCTTTCTTGAAGTTACATATTCTACTTAAAATTGTCTGATTAACAAGTGGCCAGTCTCTCCTCACGCTATCTTCATCTTGTCCTACTCCACCTACTGTGCAGCGTCTTAGTCTCTGCAAGGAAAATATTTGGATAGCGCGTTCATTAAATTTATTAAGTAAAAAGGAATATACTATAGCTGCGTCCAGAAGCTCGAATGAAGCCCGTGTGCAAAATCGACTCGGAAACGCTTCGAATTGAAAAAAATTACATTAACAATCAGAACAGGAATTTTGAGTACCCTGGAAAACGGCCGAAGCAGCCGTCGGACCAGCTGCAATCTGTAACAATATTCTATAATGGGTGATATACAGTGGGAGGGCTCTGTCCCCCCTAAATCTTGGCGAAATAATAAAAATTGAACCTTATATTCTTTGCCCAGACGAGTTTTAAGGGTTTATTAGTGGAAAAAATGAAAAAGATAATCAATCGAAAGATAATGAAGTAGTAATTATTAATTTCAAACGTTATATACTTATATATATACTATATATATAGTATATATATATTATTATATACATATATATATATATATATATACGATAGATATATATATATACTATATATATTATATATATATATATATATTATTATATATATATATATATATACTATATATTATATACTATATATATATATAATTATTATATATATAATATATATATAATATATATATATATATATATATACTAATATATATACATACTATATATATATATATATATAGTATACCTATATAATCATATATATATATATATATATATATACTAATATATATTATATTATATATATATATATTATATATAATCTATATAAATATATATAACTATTATATACCTACTATCTATTACATTGCTGTATACTTACTATATATATATATATATTCTATATATATAGTATATAAATATATATTATATATATATATATAGTATACCTATAACCGTTCTACTATATACTATATATATACGTAAATATATAATACATATAATCAGTATATATCACTCAACCTTTCACCCATAAATGAAAATCCTGCCTCCGCCCATGACTCTTATACTTATAGGTATCTATTTTAGAAATGATACGATATATTAGTATCTTAATATAAAAGTTAACTGAATATTAAAAATTTTGGCAAGCATTTCCGACACATGTTTGTAAAAAGATTTGTTTGTAAACAAAGTATTCTTCGCGCAGCCGCCCGTTATAATTTCCCGACAAATCGAGACTTAACAACGGCGCTGACTGTGACTATATTACTGTACGTAAGGAAGTGCGCAAAACGGCATCTGGAACGACTGATGATGCGCCTGTATGTTGCGCGCCACGGGCTGCAGCGTCGGGGCTTCTGGAAAACGCAACTTATATAAAGTTCTACGGGTCTTCAAGTTTAAAAAGCTCTTTTTTCGCAAGCGGGTAACGTGTTTGAGATAAAGATGCGAATTACTCCACACCACATGGAGAGCAACTTTACTAATTTTCTACACAACCAACATTTTAAAATTCAAATTAAATCATTTTAATACGAAAATTATTGAATCTTAACACAGCCCATACTGTTTTTAACAATTTTACACCAATTTCTTTGCTTTAGACATGGATTCTAGTTAACTATTTGTTTTGTCAGCAGTTCGCTATCTTTAAAGTTAATTTCTTCACTTTAAATAATATATAATCTATAATCAATAATAATCAATCAATTATAATAATAAATAAATAAATCAATAATAATAAAATAATAATCAAAATAATAATAATTACATAATAATAATTAATAATAATAATAATAATAATAATAATAATACATAATAATAATATAAATACATAACTAAATAATAAAATAATAATATAATACCCTGATACAATCAAGTAAATTTTTTATTATTCCCTCGGGTTTGATTCCAAAGCATGGATTGCACAAAAAAGCATCAAAATATTTAAATCAACTGATTTATTTACGTAATTTTTTCTTATAAAAAAATCAGGATAATTATCATTAGGTTTTATGACCAGTAAAAGAGTTAAAAATGCATAAATATAATCCTAGCTATTACCTATTTAATGATTACGGTATAGTTCATCTACATAATAAGTAAATTCATCAATGTTGTCTCAAGTCATATTATAATAACTAAAAAATAATAATTAGAGTACTTCCAGGACTCATCTACATACAATATCAACTACAACCCTATATAGTTTACTAAATTACATGTATACCTATATACTCCCCATAATATACATATACTAATTATATTAAACATATTTATATATATATACCAATAAATATATGAATAATATATATACTACTTATATTATATATATTACCTAATTATAAATATATATATACTATACGTATATATCTAAAATAATAGTATACATATATATAAATAATACCATACATACTAATACTTATATTATATATATACTAACCATATTATACTATATATGTTTAGTATACTATTATTATATACCTCATATATATATTTATAGTGTCCTTATATTATTTACTAACTTATATATATAATTATATACTATATATATACTATTATTATATATTTAAAGTATACCGGTATATATATAATATATTAATTAATACTATATATATATAACGTATATAATATATATATATATAGTCATAACTAATTATATATGTAAAGTAGATCGCTATCTAATGGTAACAAACCTACATAGAATAATGAAACACTAGAATAAAATGATATTACCTACAATACTAACCCTAAAGCACACGCGTGTTTAAACATCGAGATTCACGCTTACTGTATTTGTAATTAATAACAAACAAGACTTATGATTGCATTTTATAAAAATACGCCAATGTTGCCGGAATTCTTTCTTACTTGCAACGAAGTGCCCAAAACAAGAATACATAAAATATAAAATTTTCATGAATAAACAAAATATATTCTAATATCTCCCTTATTTTTTATGTGCAACGTTGTAGTCCCATATCAATTTTCTCGTTCCAGCATCATTAAATTCTGTTGAGTAGAGGCTTTGTGAGTCCATCTGCAAGTTGATTCTCACTGCTAATCTTGAGACTTATATTCAATCATTTGAGAAACTTTTTCTCTAATGAAGAAATGGCGTTCTTTTATATGCTTGGTCCTTTTGTGAATTCTGGATTCGCTACTGAGTTTATGATCTCATTGTCAATCCAAAGATGTAGATCTTGAAGACTGCTTAATTCTTCAAGAAGTTGATGAAGCCAACACAAATCTTTTGTTGCCCTTCACTTGCTGCCATCAATATCAGTACTAGTTGTTATTGAGATATCAAACTAACTATGCTTATCGAGACTACCCATGATGCTCCTCCAGCATATAAACAAACAATTCAGTGTTGAATGCCCAACCCCTGTCTTAGTCCCCAGCATGATCTGCATCACTGTAACCTTCCAGATGATCTTGTTCAGGAAATCACAGCTTTATAAACTAACACCTATCTCTTTGTTACCTTCAAGTATACTGACACTATCTTTTAACTTTTGTAACATCTTCTATTGATAGATTTTCTACACCTCTGGCAAGATAATTAACAGCAAATGCATATCTGGTCTTGTGCTGTTGCAAGATATAGAGAGCCACTTATTGCTATCTGTAAGGAAACTCCCCTGCTTCAATCCATGTGTATCATTATCCTTAAAATGGGGTTGACACATGCATATGCAATTTTCTCAATACAAATTCCTTTACTATCTTTTAGTATAACATGGACTGACTAATTTCTTTGAAACCATCATTTCTTGATTCAATTTCAATTCCTAAAAAATATGTTTGCAGGTTTATATGTTATTTTGAATTCCTTTTTTTAATTCTTCTAAAAAATTCTGCAATTCTGCTTGACTTGTTGATGCAACCAGTCCATCATCAACATATAATGCAATATGATTATATGTCCATTCTGATTTCTTATTTAAAGACAAGGATCAGCTGTACTTTTACCAAAATTAAGTTTTTGAAAGAAAGTTTTCCAAGTCTTTCATTCCCAGCATTTGGTGCTTGCTTAAGCCCCATAACAAACTGAGTTTTTATTGCATACTTGTCTGTACCCATCTTCAAAACCTTGGTTGTTTCATTTATATAGTGTTTCTGAAAATTCCACAAAGAATGCTGTTGGAAACATCAAAATTGTATTAAGGACATATTTCCTTTAGTTACACTTATTAAAGTCCTTACAATACTTTTATTTTCTACTGGACTGAATGTTTGCTCATAGTCAATTCCTTTTCGACTATACCCTTTTGCAACTAATCTTGCTTTATATTTTGTAAACTGTACCATCTGGATTCATTTTAAATTTTATTAAAGTCCATTTGTTTCAATTGGATTTCTTCCTCGGTGTAATTCACTACGTTCCAGGTTTGATTTCTTTCAATATTTCATTTCATTTTTCATTGAATTAACCATTTTTTCCTATGCTTACTCTGCATAGCTTCTTTATAATTTCAAGTTCTTCCATATCTTCTAATAATAGATAAGTACTATAGTCATCAAACCTTGATGGCTTTTTAATTACTGATCTGTCTCTTAATTGTTTTGTGCTTACTATTCTATCTTGTTCTTCTTCTTCTGAAATCAGATTCTATTTCTGTATCAGATTCTATTTCTGTATCAGATTCTATTTCTGTATCAGATTCTATTTCTGTATCAGATTCTGTTTCTGTATGTGATGAGTTCAACCTAATGATAGATATACTTTCATCAGTTTCTGTATTTTCTCTATTTGATTCTTTCTTTTATTTTTTTTTCTGATTCTATCTCATGCTATATTGAAGTGAAAGTTCTCTCTTTCAAAATATCACATCTCTGATCTAAACACCAAAATTATTGGCTTGATCATAATATTTTAGCTTTCATCTCCATCATAACCAATTAACACACCGATTTTGCTTTTGGGATCTAACTTTCTTCTTTTCTGATCTGGAATCCACCCACTACATGCTGTTCCGAGTAACGTAGATCTTGATTCTGGGCCTTTCTATTCATACCAGATTTCCAAAAGCCGTTTCCAATCAAACTGTGGACTTTCCAGTTCTATTTATTATATATCCTGCTGTGTTAATTAATTCTGCCCAACACTTCTGCTGGAAATTTTATTTTGAATACTGATGATCTAGCCCTTCAACTAGCGTTCTATTTTCTTTTCCTCATTTTGTTCGGGAGTATACGGAAGCCGTATAACCATCTTGTCTTACTCCAATTTATGTAAAACTTTAACTACTTATTATTAAATTCGAGCCATTATCACTTAAAAAATCTCTGATTGGATGTCCTTGTACTTTTGCTTTTTCAAGTACTTGCTCCAATTTTTCTACAACTTCCGATTTTTCTTTAATAAAATATACAAATCTTATTTTTGTGAAATCATCTTTGAAACATACAAAATATTTATAACCTGAGTTTGAAAATACTTGAAATGGTCCACAAACATCTGCAAATAACAATTCTCCTTGCTTAGTACTATTTTGGTCTTTTTCCAAAATTCTGACGATGCATTTTCCATTTATACATCCTGTACAATTTCTGTTATCAGGGTGAGTTTCAATATTTAGTTCTCTTTTTAATCAGATTTCTTATGTGTCTTCCATCCTGATGTCCCATTTCATGATATAACTGTAATAGATCCTTTTCTTCAATTGCATTTATTTCTGGTATGGAGATTTTAGCTTTCATTGCAACTTTAAATAGCCCTTTCCTTTGATTTACGATAGCCATTAAAATAGGATTTTTGTCTACCATAAATCTACATACACTTAGGTTCAGATATAAATTCACTATTTTGATGCTTATCATGAGCTGCGCAACACTAAATAAATTTTCTCTTAATATCAGAACCAGTCGATACCAAC
>JABUQX010112438.1:0-15000 GCA_015478945.1 Trachelipus rathkii
GATTTCGAACTATGGATCAAACAAGATAAGGATCAGCCACGTCTTTGTTTTCACTTACATTCTTTCCCTTCTTCCATGGAATTTTTTATGTCATTTTGCTAAATTCCCTTCTCCTATAAAAGTTTTCCTGCAGTCAAGTATCTTCTGCTTGAATATTTTTTGTTGTAAAAGGTATGGGTGCTTTAATAATTCTTTGAGGGTTTCGATTTGTTCAAACTGACTATCGGAGAGGAAAGTTCAGGAGTACCGGCAAGCATTCATACTAATATAGTCTTCTAGTTGCAGAAGCCTTTTTTGAACATAAGACATGTACTCTCCTTTTGTCTCTCTGATCCTAAGATCTCGCACTTTTTCAGCTTGAGGTGCTTTAGAACTTCTATTAATTTTTGGGGACACTAATTTTGCTATTTATCTCGCCTTGCTTATGAAGATTTTGACTGTACTGCAGCAATGCGGAGACCGCATCCATGCACTGATACCTGTAAAGTATGAGCTCCACACCTCATGTGTGCAATGTTAACATCATCGGAAGCTCTTTTCCACAGTTTTTATCAAGTTCATTTTAAAAACAGTTTTGACATTCAACAAAATCAGTATCACATTTACCAGCTTCCTATTCTTCATCCTCCATCTGTCCCATTATTTAATTTTTCAATTGTACTGATCAGATCTGTTTGATGCGTAATTATTCGTAATTAAGCTAATTACTTGGATTATTATTATTATTCAAATTTCTTTTAAAAACGTCAATTAAACAAGTTCTTGTTTTTTTTTCAACATGCTTGCGAGTTTGGTATTCCTATTTATAATTCGCTACGTCTAGTACAATATTGGTTGTATCTTCTGTTCTCTACATAGCGTACCATTTAGATGCTCATATATTATTACTATACGCTTCTCGCCTTACTCGTGCTAATGCATGCTCTGATGGTTTAGATACCTGCAGCGAGACGTCCTTACACTGTCGAATTTGATTAGTTTATGTTCTTTTTTGCTTTATTTGTTCTGGTGCCTTATCATTCCATACTAGTGTCTTAGCGCAATTATTTGGTTCGCTCGAGTAATACGATATTGTTGTCACTTCTGAGTTTCGAGCAGCATTACTCGCATCCACACGTGCTCTTATTATTCTCTGGTCTTTATGCGAGTAACAAAATCTCAAATGGCTCCGAGCGTTGACTAAATTAACTTAATTCTCACTTATAGTTCACTCAATTATTTTTTGAATTTTTCATCTTGCACCATCAGGCAGCTGACTAGTTTTGGGCCTTAGGAGAGAAAGTTTTGGTTTCAGCGCGAGGAGTGTTTTCAGGATATAATAGTACAGGTTTTTATCCTGAAAGGCTAATCCCTTTGGCCTCTTTGCGTCACTTTTCTTTTTAACAATTGTACCGCCAACTCCTGTCTGACGTATACATGGTCCATAGCCGCTCTTTCAAAGTGTTGGTTGGTATTAATGGAGAGAAGGATTCCATGATATTGGGTACTAGTCGACGGTTCCACTATCGCAGTAACTGGTCGGTCGATAGGCTCCAGGAGCCCCCTATTTTAAGCAGTAATTGGACACGGCCGCGACTTCGTCTCTCATCTACCCCATAACCCGTTGCCTTAGGTGATTTGGTCCAGTACTTGACCAGAGTAGGGCTCTGTTACCCTGTTCTTTTAATCTCAGAAGCGGAGTCCACCATCCATACTGTTCATAGACTTACATGGAAGTGTTTTCCGATTTTTTGTTCTAGTTGCACATGACCAGTTTTTCCTAAGGATATTAACTTAATTTCAATTAAAGTTATCTATAGACGAGCATAGAACCTACTCTTTATCTCATCTGATAATGTAATTTATACACATAGGGTCGTGGCTAAATTTTCTGAAACAAGGCAGAATATCCTTATTTATCCTATATTTCGTGACTTTTTGTCCTCTTAGTGATTTCACCCTAATATATATATATACCTATATATATTATATATACTGTCACTTTGGAGCTCTTTATTATGCCATCCTACTATATACTCCACGCTTTTCCACCATTGACCTATATACATAGCGTGGGTTCGTGTATATCCCTTTGGGCCGTCTATACATATGGACCTCTCCTTACATTATACTTGCGCCTCTTTCTCCGTTCCTCCATTCGTTATTGCACCTTATTATCTGTATGTATGCGACGACGTAGGTAGACGACATATATTTACAATAAACGTAATCATTGATAGCAAGCCCTCGCTTACAGCAAATTCTTTAGCGTGTGATTTTGCACCCTAATTGTAAATCACAAATATCATGGATTTTTCATAATGTAGCACTACAATTTTGTATACTATAAATTTTCTAAT
The DNA here is from genome assembly GCA_015478945.1 of Trachelipus rathkii. Classification (NCBI taxonomy): domain Eukaryota; kingdom Metazoa; phylum Arthropoda; class Malacostraca; order Isopoda; family Trachelipodidae; genus Trachelipus; species Trachelipus rathkii. The sequence continues at coordinate 2,340 of JABUQX010112438.1, forward strand.
TTAATATTATCGTGGACACCTGCAAACACGCTGTCGGTACTAACACAATGTAAACCACATGTCAACCACGAGATGCCCTTGGTCCGCCAGAGGGCCGACAGCATAATATCCCTTAACAATTTATATTATCGGCTTAAATTCCAGTTGTACTTTCGAAGTTAAATCCTCTATCTCCTTCTCTTCTTAAATTGTTACGTCTATTACACGACAAATACTGTTTAGTTATCATATATTATTTTCTTACTTATTGCTTAGAATATCAAAACGAGTGGTTTTATCTTGAGGGATTCCTAGGTTGCAAGAAAATACAACCAAAAACAATGGTTTCTACTAAAAAACATTAAATCTACGAAATGTGTAGCAGGTGTATATCGGTCTTAAATTTGTTTTTCCTCCGTTTCTAGTCGGAGAAGCACTAGCATTCCCTTTTATAAATCGATTGAAAAATAGCATTATTTCAATGCGCGCATGCCATTCGCTACACTGTGTCCCAGTTTTGACAGGTAATCTTTTTATCATAGTACTATATCGCTATAATTATTTTATTCCTTCTTTATCTTTCCATTATAAGTATTTTCGTCAACACACGCAATTTCAACCTCTACTTCACGAAGCCTTATGTAGAAGATAACGATCGTTTCTGTAATGGATAACTCGTGCTAAGCGATCGGAATGTCAATTCACGAGTATAGAGTCGTCCTCTGAATATATATATACTACTATATTATCTTATTTATCTATCTTGGCTTTAGGTATCCATAGTATCCCAGGAGGTACGTTATCATTTTGACCTTGTTCTTTAACTCAATCTATACTCCTATTTCATGATATACTATATTTATAGTAACGTATATTTAATTATTATATATACAGACACTTTGTACGAGGTTATCTATACCATTTTCATATTATTGTCTCACTACCCTTCACACACTTTCAGGTAAAACGTATTAGACCCTTTTATACACTCTTTCCCAGATTTCTGTTTATATATTATATATATATAGCAATGTCTAATAAAATTACATAATTATTAATTTGTACTTCCGAGCCGGAGCGGGGAAATAAGCGGGTTACGCCGTTCTTGCGGCTTCCAATTCCGGCTCCGGCCCAACGCTCTCAAAAAATTTCTGCTCCCGCTCCGCAGCCCCAGGACCTAGCCATTCATTTGCAATCTAAATACTCGACGACTTGGTGGTCGAGGAACCTTTCCACAAGGGATGATGTTTATGTCTATATGAGGCCTTTATATTTTCTAACCCTATCATTATTCCTTCTGTAGCGTACTTCTCATTTATTCATTTGTTCTCCATACCTTATTATTATGTATGATGATGGAGTCATCTTAATGCATAACTACTTTTCATGCGCTCTATACATAACCCTTTGAGGGTGATACGAACCTGTATCTATCATTGTGGACGACTATCCGCCCCTTAATTATTCTTATATCATATATATATATATATTATTTGATACCCGTATAATTCATCTATATATACTATACTCATTCCCTAGGCTTACTTTTAAACTATTACGCATACCTATCTCATCATACTTACTTACTAGTACTACTGTCTATTTATCAGATGATACTATTTCCAGTTGGCCCCTACTATTATTAACTAGTCTCCTATTTCACTTACCTTATTTGACCCCCTATATTCTACCTACCTATTCTACCCTTAAGCTCTCCCTACGGCTTTAATTAATCGCCCCCCCTCATCTTCACCGTCTCTTATCGAACGCCCCCTAACTACTACTATACTCACCTACTTCATTTTATACCTTTTATTTACTTACCATGAGTAGCTGAGTCATCCACTTATAGCCCACGATCGTGTGTCTTTGTGCTTTGACTTTTCTATACGCCATATATAAGGGAGCCATAGTCTCCTAATAGGTTATATATCATATAATAATATGTTACGCTTATCTATTCCTCGGTTCATATACTACCACTTTTTTACATCATTAGTACACTACGCTTACTATATAATACTATATAGCACTTCTGCCCCCACTGATATTCAAACTTATCACATACCCACTGCATGAATAAAATTCTATACTAACATATACCAAGAGTTCAAAAAAATTCAAGGCTTTAAGATAATCTTTGTTTTAAATCACACTTTTTAAAAACTTCACTCTTCTTAATCTAAAAAATTTATATATCCCCTATTTTCTTAGAGTCATCCTCACCTAGTCTTTTTCCGTCTCACGGTCACCTATCCTCTTTACTATATATTAATTATATATGCTAATTATACCGACTATGCTACTACATGATTATATTAGGTATTAATCATAGTACTCATGTTTCTGTAGTGTATGGTATATTTCTTAACTAGATAACACTATCCGTCGGTCATATATTCACCCCTATGCGGTTGCGTATTATGTACTAATCGAACGTATGTGAATTAGTGATATAGGCATATATATATATATAATTATCTTTATCAAGCACACTCACATATATAAATATATATATACTATATATACCCTATATACTTTTACACCACCTAATATTATGTGTAAGTCTTCGCAATATTACTTAACTACGCATAATATTTTTCGCACCTGGACTTGATTTTATATGGTTTACCTTATATATAGCCGTGAGTATCAAGTTTTCTATCACCTCTCATGTGCCTTGAGGTCATTGCGCCTATACTATGTTAAGATAAATCGTAAATACTTATAAGATCATTTTCCCTCCTTCCGTCCCCTTTGAGACTAACGTTACTTTATCCCCCTCAGTGCATTCGCGGCCACGATTCCATATGAATTCATCCAGCGGATTTTGCCTGATCTCACCCGATTCGTACAGCAGTCAAATACGTGCACACTGAGGTGCTCCGCAGTTTCCGATTTCCGATTCGGCCGATTTCTCCGATTTTGCCAATTGAGTATCATACTATACCTACCTACTTCACTCATATACGTCTATACCTACACATACTCACTATCTATCATATATACCCTTATCGTAGGTCACATATCATTATACCTTACCTCACTCACCCTACCCCCCCTCACTACGTCCTCATCACTCTCACGTTCTTCACCTACGTACCTTCCACGCCTACCCTACATTCTAACCCTATATATACATATATATAGGTAGCGCGGGATTTTCGCGCACTAATCCCGCACCATTTCTGCTTTACACTCACACCATCTTAAGGGTACATCGTCGCGTTCTCTCTATCCAACTGTGCAGTTCTGTGTGATTATCATATCAGCTACATAACTTACTAATTAACTAACGCTACTGATTTCTACCTCCATAAATATCACTTTTTTTTTTCCCCTAGGGTACTATACTTTTTAATCAACTGACCAGGTGACACCTTGTGTTTATTTCTCTACTTTTCTCATTATGCCCATGGGCCTTATTATATAGACCCACCTCTATCTACCATAATCTAATATATATATACCTATAGTAGTGGACCTGTGAACTATCCGTAACTTTACACTATATTCTTATTATCTCACCTATACGGCCCCATCTTTATAGCGTAGTATATTATCATTATATACTCTCATACTACAGCATACATATCTGCCCACATCTATGTACGCTACTCTTGTTATTGGCAGTGAATTGAGACGTTCAGGTTGACAACGAGTGTAAAAGCAAGGTATGCTGGACATTCCTTAGCTCTAGTTAATTATACTCCCCCGCAGCATATTAGGTGCATTATCCCTTAACTATACACTCTCGAAATTTTATCTCAGCAGGAATTATTGACACATTCTCTAGACATTTTTCAAGCACAAGTACGTATTATTAAGAATGCTTGTGTGAGTTAGTATGCCGTGATATAACTGGTGAAACTCGACGATGCGTCATTCCGTTCGCTGGTTGCTCTTTCATGGGTTTAGTTGCTAGAATACTCACCATGAGGCAGCCTTCCGCTAAACATTGAGAAAATGAGTGTATTTTGGCTAGTACTCCAGCTCTCCATCCATCGCTTGAAAGAGACAGGTATTCCCCTGCATTAATCTGATCTTGTATTTTATTTCTCACACATTCATATATATATTTTTCACAATAGTTTCTTTTATATATTTTCTTGAAGGAATTACATAGTTTTGGCACACATGATTTATCAGTCTTATGAAACAAATGTCTTCAACTATTGAAAAATGGTTGCAAATCCACTGCGATCCATTTAATCCAGTAGGTCTGGAATCTTCTTGATTTATGAAGTCATTTATAAATGCATAACTTTGGGTTTTGTTAAGAGTGTCAATCAAAGTTGGTTGCTTAGAACATTGCAACTTAGTTTTTACTCCTTTTAGTTTTCTGAAATATTTACCGTAAGAGATTTTTTCATTTTCTGTTCTTGTCCTTCCTTTTCTTCTTTTCTCCTTTAATTCTTTTTGGATGTTTAGTATTTAAATGTTTTAGCATATTTGTTTTGTTGTAAAGCAACCTCTATTGGTTCCTCTTGAATATTTGGATTTTGCATAATTTGAAAAATAGTTTTTGAGTCATCCTTAGCTATGTCGAATAATTTCCAGCTAACACTTTTTGATTTACAAGAATATGATGCTTCTCTTGCTGGTTGATTGTAAAGCTGATTGCATGATTATTTCATTTATACCGTTATAGCCAATGTTAATTTTTTAAGTTGATGATACAATTTTAAATTTTTTTATTATATTTTAAGTTACTAATTGTTAAATATGCTAAATACTGAAAGAGTAAATTATAATTGAATTAAATATAGGTTATTATATAATTATATATTATTACTTTGTTGGCCTATATTTATCTCTTTATACACTATGAACATGTATCATTGGTATTAAGCTAGTCACTTACCTGAGAGTACCGTTCCTACCTATAGGCTATTAATATAGTTCGGTATTAATATATATATATATATACTATATGTTTGAGTCACTAGTGCCTCTACCTTATTTCTCTATCCTATATAACGACTCATCTACATTCTCTGTCCCTATAGGCTTGATATACTAACCACCTTGTTCTTTCATGCACCTCTCTGACCACGTCTCTATAGATACGAAATAATATGAAGATATTCAATACTAGCATTTACACCCCAACATGATTCTCAGGTTCGGCGAATTAATTGGTTTTCATTCAAAACAGACAATTTAACACGTATGGCAGAAAGTAAACTGCCCTAAACAAACCAATCTTAACAAAGTGAATTCGTCATAACATTTTCCATTGATCTTCTTTTCTCAATTATAATTTTTTCAAGCCCTAGGAGGTGTGCCTAAAGGTGAATTGGATAAGAAGGCACTGTGTGTGTGTTTGCCAATGGGATATTTTGAGAGAATGACTATGACCCACTTGATAACTGAATAGCCTATCCGCCTTAAATCTGCACTCTTTCATAAGTGTGCAAATGTGGTTGTAGCTAATACTTCTTTAATAGCGCCACAAATTATTATTTTCATAAATCAAGACTTGAAGTTTAGTACATAATGTATCTTCAATAACTCAATTAATTACAAACCTACAAGGAAAATATATCAATGTCACCCTTACGAGTTCACGGCGTATATAATTATCATAACATGTTACATAACTGACACTACTCCCGAAAACATTGCATAATGACTCCCTCACCGTGAGTGTCTGAAACCTTAACAATGATATCTTAGGCTTTACGTAAAGATGCGCCGTCTCACTCTAGTTTTTTCCTTTTAATTAATTAGAAGTAAGGTAAGAACCTGCAATTTAATTCATCATGCCAGTTATTCTTCGCCCATTGCTCCTTTGAAATTCCATAAAGATCGACATAAAAATTTATTTTCCAGACTCTGTGTCTCCCCCAAAGAATCGGTCATATCTGGTCCTGGTGTAGATTCTTTACTTGAAATTCGTGGAATCCCTCCTGACTTGGCTTTTCATTTCCCTACAACACCAGAGGGTCTTTCCGATTTATCCGAGGTGCGCCATTTCCGATTATCGTTCCCATCAACCTAATATCATTATATTTATCCTAACTGTTCTGATAACCACCTTGGGCCGACTCTTACATATTTACCATAGGTGTAGATGTCATTGTCTTGTGTTCCATTTTGAGAAAAAGCCGCTCACGCTGACATGGTGCTTTGATCAGGACTATTTTGCTCTTCTCACTGTTTTCAATAAGCTACTCTGATCTTTGGATGAAAGATAATTTCATATCATATACTATGATATTACTACTATCGCCTACTATTACTACTTACATACGTATATACCTAATAATATATACTTTTATTTATTCCTATATATTATATATACCTATATTATACAACCTATACTATATAACTATGGTTTCACGGATATTAGGTTATCCTTACCCGGTAATACATTCTCACTAACTTGTATTAAATTTCTTGTATACCCTATACTGTTACTACATCATTATATATAATATACCTCATCATTTGTGCGTCATGATACTTTTAATTCCCCCCCTTTTGGTATTCATCTTTTATTTGTTCTTATTTTTTTACGCAGGTCTTGTCGAACATCGCGACTCTCACGGGCTGCCATTGGCTTATTTTCAACCCGGTAGGGGGTCGTTTGCACGGCCCCCGCTCACCCTATACGAAAAAAAAAAAAAGTCCCCAACAACTAAGAGCGAAGATTCACCGCAGTAGTGAAGCACATAGCCGCGGCTGTTGAAGTGCGGAATTAATTCAGCATGGAAATCACAGAAGATGGTTATATTCAGAGGAATTCCACAGAACAGATGTGGCAGAAAGAAGGAAGCCGCGTGCAGCGACTAGCCTGCTGTTACCTCTGACATCAACCACAGAACCTCCGTGTGCAGACACAGCTACCTTAGTCCGATACGAGCACGGTCTGACGTAGTGTGGTAAGCCCGAGTGCCCATAAGCTCCACTCAGAGCACCTGCCGCTGCGGTACCTATAGAAAAGTAGATAAGGCCACCAAGGCATCTCCCGCGTGCCGTCAAAGCTTAGGTCCATATGTGATCTTTGGAAAGTACAGATCTGTTCCATACAGTCTCTTGGCCTTTGCTCGCACCTATCCAATACTTCCGTGTGAAAAGCCTCCCAGATATGAGAAGCGTATTTCTTCCATATTCAAGGGCGGCATGAATTGACCTTGATATACTGCCGGAGCTAACGGGCAAGTCAGGAAAAAATCTCGCACGTCCTAAACAGAACTCTCCAGTTTCTTCTCGAGCGCCGCCCTCGCCCGGTGGGATGGTGTGAGGTTTCGAGAGACAGTGTTTGGTTGGTTGTTTTGATGCTTTAGCGGCCTAAGCGAGTGCTATAGGTTTGATAACCCAGGAGACGCGAGAGAACCGTCGAAATTGAGATTTATGTAAAGTTTATGAAGGTGTCCTTTTGAGAGTGGCAGATTTCGTACGACGCTTGTGGTTTTTTAATACGACTTGACTTTCACAAGGTTCCGCGACGACCCCACCTGCGGAAATTCTATCCCAGATCCGCGAGCATCTAGAATCGCGAAAGATAAGGACGTAGAGGCAATTCTAGAGTAAAAGAAGGAGCAGAATTGAATGATTGAAGATGAAGGGTTCGAGTCATCGGCATATGAGTGGAATACGAGTTAGATGGTCCCGCTGGTGAGCAAGTCATTAATGACTAAGCAGGATAGAGTCGGAGATTTATTAGACTTAGAATCCCACTGTAGACGAACCACCACTATTGTTAACCAGAAAAGGAAGAAGAAGTAACGCCCCATATCAACTAACATGCCAATAGTTGCAGGCGATTTGAAAGAAAAGCGTAGACATATAGTCTAGTTCAGAGAGAACCGCGAGGGAAACCGCCAAGGAGGGGAGCTTGTGAGAGCAGTGACGCGTGCCATAGCCGGTTTCCGGTCAAAAGCTTTGGATATGTTCAGCGCCACCACGCAAGTCTTCCCGTACGTTCCTAACAGAGCGGAAAACTCATAGATGCCAGTAAGATCAGTTACATGTATATCTCGCCTCAGTTAGTATCCCTCCCGGCGCCGATGCGGCCGATACTAGGACTGATCTGGTAGGACAGGAATGTAATGAGATTTCAGATGATTCTAAGAATGAGAGCTTCGAGAGAGGCTTTTCCAAAGAATATTAGAATAGATCATGAGCAAGTAAGAGCTATAAGGGTCGATAACCGTTTGGAAGGATGCAAGCGTGCTTCCTTTTTTCGGATATGTTGGACTTGGACATACGCGTGCTTCCAACACTGAGTGGAAAATGTGTTAATAGTATTGAGACATTACTACTATAGAGATATATGTTGAACGAAGGGCGGGGATAATAGCACGGAAGCATCACTCCACCCTCGAGAAACCTCGGGAGGTGATGCCAATCCTCACGGGCCACCGCCTTCCTACATGTTTTAGTTTCGTAGATTTCAGGAGAACCATGCACCCGATCATATATGTAAATCACAGGCAAAGGCATTAGGACACCTGAGAGGAGAAGAGAAGGAAGGTGCAGGAATGCCAGAATCGTCCAGTGGTTGAGTTAGATCAGGAAAATAGTCAGGCTTCTGAAGAGATCTGGACCTTTTTCAGTTGGATGATTTAGCAACCAGAACATCAGCTCGGAGCAGAGGAGGAAAGACAGATTTTACAGAAGTTATTTGAGTTGTTTTTGGCAAGAGGCCGAGAGATTTGTCAGTATCAGGAGGAGAACCAAGGAGGGTTAGCGCACTTTCGTTTTGATTGCAAAGCCGCGCTTTTGCTCTCGACCAGAGTATCCCTGCCAAACGACCTTGGCTAGCTGAGTGACCAATTTAGCAAGAGTGATAAGAAAACGAGTTTTTTCCTCCTCCGATACGCACTGTCTCATATGCGGGCTGATGGCTCTCAGGAACACGCCCAGCGATTCGAACTCTGGATTACCTGAGGAGAGAAAGCAACTTTAGTCGAAGAAGGAAGAACCTGCTCATCCATCAACCGATGACACCGCTCCACCTTATCTCGGCAGAAGTCGAAAGCGTCACCCCAGAGACCGCAACGCACTCATTCCTTCCAATTATAGTCTAGCGTAGAAGCAACGCAAGGCCCCCCAATGCTGTTGGAGAAAGTGCCAGAAAAAAGCGTAGGGCAGGAATGCGAGCTGTTGGAGGAAAAGTTATTAATATTAAGAGGGATATACACGTGGTTGCTCGGGTCAGTGGTTGCGCTACCACTACTATATAGTATATATTAGTTTATATCTTTTAGTGATATGGTATTAGCCTTTTATATATACCGGCATATATATTATATTAATATTTTTTTATTATATAATACTTATATCTATATCTAATTATTACTATATTATTATATTATTATTTATATTTCTGATATTATATATATATATATATATATATATTATATATATATACGAGTATATATATCCCTGTATCGGGGGCATCCTCTATGTAGGGATGCAAGTATAATCACACCGTGTGTTCTACATGTCGTAAAAGAAGTCTAAATGGGCAGAGATGGAGTAGTGCACTCGAGGCAATGATAGTACCTCTTTCTTGTTGGGCTTTAAGTTTGTAGGGTATATCCCATGACATTCCAGTGCCCAACGGTTAGCTATTCTCTTTTGCGTTCATATCCACATAATTTTTGCAGGCAACACATTACAAAAAATACCTTACATCCCTGTATGTGGGGAAGAAAGAATTCCGCAAAGTATGTTCTGCGTTTCTTAGAACTATTTTGACAGTGGTAGTTGGCTGGCTACCCACTACCTTGTATCTCTTGCCAGTAATTATAATGCATGCATTGGAGAAGCAATGGTATTAGTGATCCCCGAAAGAGACCTATCTTTCTGCGAAAATGTATGAATCGTATGGGTACATGGAATTTTAGAGGACTAAATGATGAAGAGAGGAGAGAGGTGATTTATGTATTTGAATAGGGTAAATTTGATTGCTCGCTGTGACTGAAACAATGATTGGTATGGTGTGAAATGTGTGTGTTTTGGAATGGAAAGGAATAAAAAGGGGATAGAAGGAGTTGTGATTCTAGTGGATTTTGTTTATGTGAGTACTAGAATTCTAATGGTTAAATTTAAGTTTGATAAGGTCACGTATTACGATTGTGTGAGTACTCCCAGAAATTACTAATGGTTAAATTTAAGTTTGAAAAGGTCAAGATATGTTGGGTGAGTAGAAGCTTCAGATTGATTGTGTTGTTTGACCTAAATACGTCGGATAGTGTGATCAAATTATTAAGAGATGGTAATTCCTGCAGGTGGCTGTTTTGGTGTGAGAGGCGTAGAAACATGAGCAATGGTAGGAAGGTGATTGATTCTGTGATAAGAAAAGTGTGTGTGTAAATAATGCTTTCTTTAAATACAGAATATTCATAAGCATACTAGAGTTGGTGTAGGTAGATGAGGGGTTTAGAGGTGGGATTATCGGATCATTATGCTGTTTTATCTAAGATTAAATTAGTGCTGGCTTGGATGGAGAAGAGGGTAATAAGAAAGGTGCAAGAGAAGTATGTAAATGTGCTAAAGTAGTAAGTAAGAATGCTAACAGTGTATGAAGAGGTGATGCAAGCGGTTAAAAGTTAAAAAGAGGCGTGGTTGAATGTACTAAAACCAATGATGAGGTTTCAAAAGAAGTTGTTTTGAATTATATAAGGGGGCAAAAAGGAAGACTAAAAGTCGCATATGTAGGAGGAAAAATGAGGTTAATGAACAGTTTTGGAGGAAGGATGAATGAGGACTTACAAGGAAATAGGAAGCTCTACTGGAAGGAAACGCGAAAGGTTAAGAATGAGAATAAGGGGAATCTGCATAGAATTATGAACAGGGATGGTGCTTTCGTAACTGAAGAAATGGATGTGAGGGGAGTGTGGAAGGAACACTGAAAATCTGCATAACATTGGCAGTAATGAAGAGGTGATAGTAAATGTGCGTGGGTTTGATGCGCAAGAAGGAATATATATTTTGGGGATGAGGTAATTAGTAAGGAGGATGTAGTGGGTAGAGTGAAAAAGCTGAAAAATGGTAAATCTGCAGGCATAGTTGGAATTGCTCGTGAGATGATTAAGAATGGAGGCAAAATGGTGATTGAATGAATTTATAAGTTGTGTAATATAGAGTTTATGGAAGGCATAGTTCCGAGGGATTGGACGAGAGCAGCAATAGTACCCTTATATAAGGGTAAGGGGGATAAGGGGAACTGTAGGAACTATAGGGGAATTAGTTTATTGAGTGTTGTAAAGAAAAGATATATGCTGGTATTTTGATCGAAAGAGTACGTCGAGTGACGTAGAGACTGATTGGTGAAGAACAAGACACATTTAGAAGTGGTAGAGGACATGTGGATCAGATTTTTACATTGAAACAAATGATTGAGAAAATGAAGAGGAAGAAGAATTGAATTAGTAATTTTAGGTTTTATGAATTTGCAACAGGCGTATGATAGGATTAATAGGGAAGCTCTATGGCAGGTGTTAGTGTTATATGGTGCCGGTTGTAGCTTTCATGATTTCAAAAAATCCAAATCTTTAAAATAATTGGCAAGAGAGTTGAAAGAATGATTTTGATTGATTTAGTATTAATTGGAGTGAGGCAGGGATGTGTTATGTTTTCTTGGTGTTCAATTTGTAATATGGATGGGGTTATGAAAGAATTAGAGGCAGGGGTGGAAGGGGAAGGTGTTAAAATGAAAGAGTGGACTGTGCCCTACTTATTATGTGCGGATGGTCTGGTTTTGTGCTGCGCATATGAAGAGAGTTTGAGAGGATTGGTAGAGGGGTTTGGAAGGATGATTAAAAGGAGGGGTTTGAAAGTAAATGTAGATAAGAGTAAGGTTATGGAAGTGAGTTAGGAGAGTCCACGATTTGAACTTATGATAGATGGTGAGCAACTTCACCAAGTGTACGAGTTTAAATATTTAGGATATATGTTGGATGAAAAGGGAACGGATGATGCAGAGTGTATTAAGAAAGTTGTTTAATGGTACGGAGGTGACTCGTGAAAGGGTTTTGCATGATGGTAACTTGTTACCTGTGTTAATGTATAGTAGTGAAACTATGGTTTGGAATAAGAGGTATAGAACTTTTGAAAATGTTTCTTTTAAATGCATTATATTATATATAAGTATATATATAGTATATATATATATATAATATAGTATATATATCATATATATATATATATATATATAGTATATATATATATATATACGTACTGTATAGTATATATATATATTTATATATTTTATTAATATATAATTATAATTTTAGAATTAATTTTGACCATAATTTAATTTTAAACTAGAAAAAAAAATAATTTTAATTTCTTAATTTAATATTTTAAATTTATCAATAATAATAATATAATAATAATAATAATAATAATAATAATAATAATAATAATAATAATAATAATAATAATAATAATAATAATAATAATAATAATTTATCGATTAAATTGTATTATTAAAATTCTGGATTTTAAAAGAAATTTAAAATTTATTTTAGGTATTTACTGAATTTATTGAAATGTTAATATAATCGATAGGTAAAAATAGAAGTTGTATAACCAACACAGAAGAATAATCAATCCAAAATGAGCCTTAAGTATAGGTTGCATAAAGGTACATTTCGATCTTACTCAATTTATGAAGCCCATTCTATAAGAGCTCTTAAGACGCCAAGTTGACAGGGTTTTTCGC
>JABUQX010112438.1:25000-37500 GCA_015478945.1 Trachelipus rathkii
TTAAATTCTTTCACGATTTAGCACTGAAATGCGTTTTCTTTTTCATGCAAAATGAATGTTTTTCCTTACTTTATTAATTAATTTCTAAATTAATTTCTAATATTTTCATATTTCGTATCTTTTTCGTTTCCATCTTAATTAATTGCTAGTATCATATACAAATAACATGAAAAAAAAATAGTAAAAAAAAACATATTTATCTGCACCATGAAACTTATGTCATATATATATATATATATATATATATATATATATATATCTTACGTATATGCTCTATATATACTAATAAATATATATATATATATATATATATATATATATATATATATATATATATATATATATATATATATATATATATATATATATATATATATATATATATATATATATATATATATATATATATATATATATATATATATATATATATATATATATATATATATATATACTTTCATATATATATATATATATACGATTTATAATAACAACCAATAATAATATATATATATATATATATATATATATATATATATACTATATATCTGTACCATAAAACATAATATATATATATATATATAATATATATATATATAATATATATATATATATATATATATGGAACCGGGGCATAAAAATATTTTTGGGTGGAATCGGACCCAGAGTCAGAACATTTTTTTTTTTAACATGAAATAAAGAGGTGTGAAGCACCGGACCCTTTCTGGAGTAGGATAATTTTAAAATGGTGAGGTGAAGCAGACAGAAAAAGAAATTTTCCGCATCCGCATCCCTGTCTAAAAGTATATATATATGAATTAGTATGTATGTGTGTACATAAAAGCTAGGCTTTTAAAGACTTGTACACACTAGAAAACATTTTTTTGGGAAACATTTTTCTTTGATAACAGAAAAAGCGTTTCCGAGTTGTTTCCTGAAAGTTTGCAGGCCGCCAGTAAACGCCCTGCAAGTCCCTCGGAAACACTTTTAAGTTTTCGGAGGCAGAAAACTGTGTTTTTTTGCTTCCCATTTCAAATGGGGAAACAGGAAAGAATGCCTCCTAGTGGGAAATCTTTTGGAGGCATATTTTCATTCATTTTCACTAGTATTTTACAGTGCGATCGTTGTAATATATATATATATATATATATATATATATATATATATATATATATATATAACATATATATATATATATATATATATATATATATACTATATATATATATATATATATATATATATATATATATATATATATATATATATATACTAACTTACAGCCGCTCCTCTCTATCCTCCAGGATATATATATATATATATATATATATATATATATATATATATATATATATATATATATATATATATATATATATATATATATATATATATATATATATATATATATATATATATATATATATGGACAGATAGATAGCGTTCTTTTACTCTAAAAAGGTTTATGTAAATTAATTCAATTTAAAATCTTTTCATAATATGGCTAACATAATTTTATTTTAATGCTTATAATTTATATATATATTTGAATATTTATTATTATTATTATTATTATTATTATTATGATTATTATTATTATTATTATTATTATTATTATTATTATTATTATTATTATTATTATTATTATTATTATTATTATTATTATTATTATTATTTGAATTGTAACAAATGTTTTGTAGTGCAGACGCGAAATGGTGCCTGGGAAACTCTTGGGGAAACATTAATGTTTATTGCTTGCAAACGGTTTCCCTGTACCAGCAGGTCTCTCGGAAACGGGGAAAGCGTTTCGCAAACCTATCGAAAACGGTTTAACAGCACCACGGAAACATTGTTTTCGAAGTGTCGTTTCCTAGTGCGTACTAGGAAGTTTATGGCGTAGATCGGAGGAAGGAATTTTTTTTATAAAAAAATCGTGAGACATTCTAGAACTAGTAGCTATCACATTAAAATTTTCGTAAACGATTGAATTGATGATATAATTGATCCTTATAATAAGACAAGAATGTTCAGCTTTCTCTAGCTTTATTTTAATAAGCTTTACCATTGACTTTTAATGTTATTTAAGGTTTCTCTCTGCAGTTAGCTGGTGTATACCTGCTCTTTTCTTTCGATTCGTACTATTAATTAATGAGTCTATGTTTTTTTTTTATTATTAATGAGTCACTATGTTTGTTTTTTGTGTATTTAATTTTTTATAATTTGAGAATTTTTAATATTTCTAAACTTTCTTTACAGTTCATGCGAAAAGAAATTCGTTCATTAATTTGTCACATTTTGAGAGAAGTGTCATACATGCCCAGACAATCTGTCATGAACGTACTGTAAGACTTTACGTTTGAATTTGAGGCTTTGCTAATGTTTCATTTTTTAAAAAACTTTTTTTTTCTTAATGAACATCTAAGAAATAATAATAAAAAAATCGGCTTGACACCCTTGTTAAGTACTAGTAGACTAGGCACTTTAATTAAGAAGTGAATGGGCACTTAAATTGATCAACAATCTCTTGCTTTGCGTCTATCAAGAAAGTCTTCCAAAAATTTCAAATTAATAGGAGTATCACATCATAATATAAAAATTTTTAGTAGTTTGCCTTTTAATTGTTTAAAAACTTTGGCTAGTATTTAATCTTTAGTTAGGGTTCTCCAAGACAGGCATACTTCTTTTTGATGGTAGACTCAATATTGCTACTCATTCCTATGATAGACTCAATACTTGTCACTAAATTCTCTCATAGACTCAATATTTGTCACTAGACTTTATGATATTTACAATGTTTGTCTCTAAACTTTAAAATCGGCTCAATATTGGTCTTTAAATTTTATGATTGTTTCAATTTTTTGGCACTAACCTCTATAATAAACTTAATTTTTTTATTTTTTTATTTATTTATTTTTTTTTTTTTTTTTTAGAATGTTTCCTTCAAACCCAATTTGAAGTATAGATCTATCACCAACCAAAAATACCTAAATTTAATTTCATAAATTTATATTTTATGATCTTTTTAGAATATTTAAATTTTTAACACATCGATAAATTAATATCATGAACCGCCATTTAATATCAGCAATATTATGGAATATTATGAGACCAAATAATTGGAAATATACATCTTAATTCCTTCAGTAAATAGATTAAATAGACTAGTCAATATGCCTTTGTAATCTCACATGATTATTGATAAAAATTAAAAATTCTTGTGAGTAAAAGATGGAGAGGGTGGGTGGGGGAAAAAGCCCATAAGAATATAGGGAAGGTTGGTTAAAAAATTAGCTTTAATAGTCTGTTTTGTGATATTTGATAACTTCGTATCTCGTATATAAGAAAATATTTTTAAAAGTTAAAACTTTTACACATTTATATGAACAATATATATATATATATATATATATATATATATATATATATATATATATATATATATATATATATATATATATATATATATATATATATATATATATATATATTATATATATATATATATATTATATGATAACTATATATATATATATATATATATATCGTATGACTTTAATTAAAAATTATAGGTATATTAAATCAGTGTTCGTATTTGTATTTTTTATTGTTATTATTATTATTATTATTATTATTATTATTATTATTAGTATTATTATTATTATTATTATTATTGTTAGTAGTAGTAGTAGTAGTAGTAGTAGTAATAGTAGTAGTAGTTGTTGTTGTAGTTGTAGTAGTTGTAGTATTAGTAATACTAACGGGTTAACAAGTCCATTTCTTTAAGTCTGTAAGTTTGTATGTTTGTTTTACAAATGAAAAATTAGTAGAGAGTCGAGTGAGGGAAGCAAAATGCGGAGTGCTTTGCTATTGTAAAATAGGAGCAGCGTTATGACAAGTGCCAGATGAAATCAAATTGATGCAATCAGTATAGTGCCGCCTAAATCAATTAAATTGTCTAATTACTTTTGAGTGGTTTATGGCAACCGTATATCTTGAGAGAGAGAGAGAGAGAGAGAGAGAGAGAGAGAGAGAGAGAGAGAAGAGAGAGAGAGAGAGAGAGAGAGAGAGAAGAGAGAGATATAAAAGACAGAGAGAGAGAGAGAGAGAGAGAGAGAGAGAGAGAGAGAGAGAGAGAGAGAGAGAGAGAGAGAGAGAGAGAGAGAGAGAGAGAGAGAGAGAGAGAGAGAGAGAGAGAGAGAGAGAGAGAGAGCTCGTGCTTTACATTGGCAATTAAAAAGAATGAGAGGAAATATAGAACCTGTCACAAATGTCTAACAGAGGGGAAAAGCTGCAGCAACAGCAACAGCAGGAGCAGCAATGACAATAATAAAGTCTCCCCTTCTCCCCCCTTCATTTTCCTCTCCTTCGGTATAGCCGTGCGGTTTTTTGTGTTTGCGTAAATATATATATACCTATATATATGCGCATTCATTTGCATAGAGGATATGTTGAACCGAGTTGTTTCCCCCTTTTTCGTTTGGTAAATTAATAATTTAATTTCCTTAAGCAATATTTGACAGTAAGAATCGGTCTACATCCATTGCATTGCGCGAACGTTTCGCGTTTATTCCCCCCCCCCTAAAAAAAAAATCGGGAAGAGTTGGAGAGAACTTACTCGGAAGTTACTCCTCCGTTTGGAGTGTCGTGTATGAATGTTTTGACTATTTCATGGCCGTTGTTGATGGCCGAACACTGGGTTTATGTGTGCTATTAACGGTGCTATCAAGCTTCGGTTCAGGTATTGGAATTCAGTTATATTGCCTTTAAGAATTTTGCTCGCCTCTTCAATTTTACGTTAGCTTCAAATATGCATTTGGTTTGCATGCAAATTGCACATAGTTTGTAGTTTTTACGTGATTTTTATAATATATATATATATATATATATATATATATATATATATATATATATATATATATATATATATATATATATATTTATTTTTTATAATATATATATATATATATATATATATATATATATTCTACGGGCCGGGGTTCTCTAGACTGCCAACGTCCATGACCTGCGGGCTAATCATGAATCTGTGGAATATCACCTCTCTAACTTTCAACTTAGCATTTTATTACTGTCTGAGACCCAGCTAGCCAAGGATTCTTTCGCAAATAAACTTGTTTTAAAATTCCGACTGGTGGAATATGTGCCTATATTAACATTAACACTCTTGGAACACGTCTCGAGAACCTTGAATCTCTTAAATTCGATGTTCTATGGCTTAAAATCTTTCATCCTACTACTACCATTATCTTGTGTTTCTGCTACTGATCCCCTAATATAACTGATTTTCATCTCCTTTTTGACTATCGTACTACTCATGAAACTTACATCTTCTCAACGATCTAGAACAGTTAACTATTGAATCTACACATATCCGAGATCGAACTAACCAATTTTGACTTATGTTTGACCACTACTCCTTGTCGATACAAATATACCATTTGCCCTCCTATCGGTAACTCTGACCACAATCTCATAGCTCTCTATTATATATATATTATTATTATGGGATGAGAAAACCGGGTGCTTTAAAAACTACGCTTGAAGCGTCTTTTTTTGGGGACGTGGATGACCTAGTGGTTAGAGCATCCGGTTATTGTTAACGCTGCGACGCGGTGTCCAATGTTCGAATCCCGCTGATGGAGAGTAAAATCTCCTGTGACTCATTCATTTAAAATGAATTCTCCAACAGCTCCACCATGCCCTAAACATACTTTTTGGCGCTTTAATGTGTCTAATCAGGGGGCATTGGGTCGCTTTTTTGCCAACTATTCTTGGAAGGAATCCTGTTTTTACTCGGAGGCGCTTCGGTCACTGATGAAAAGGTATTGGCTTTGATCACCGATGGGATGAGCAAGCTCATTCCATCTTCAACTAAATCTTTTTCTCCCCAAAATCCATGGTTCGATGTGGTCTGTTCTCGTGCCATTCAAGAGAGAGACATCGCTTATCGGGCATGGAAAAACTCGTTTTCCTATCACTTACTAATTTTCATTCTGCTCGGAATCGTTGCAGATATATTATTGGACAGACTAAGCGAGTTTTTACTGAAAGAAAGTTTGCTAGCCTCTTTGGTTCTATAGAGAAAAATTTCTGGTCTCTTGCCAAAAACCTCTCTAACAATTTTTGTAAATCTGCCTTTCCTCCTCTTATTCGCTCTGACGGATCTGTAGCAAACTCTCCTTCTTAAAAGGCCAACAATCTCTTCGGCCTCCTTTTTTTTCCATCTAATTCAACCCTGGACGATTCTGGCATCCCTCGTACTACTCCTCTCAGATGTCCCATGTGTCTATACCTGTGATTACACATGATCGATCAGGTAAATGAGATATCAACGTCAGTAAGACTAGTGGTCCGGATGGCATTCCTCCCCGTGCTTTGAGGGAGTGTGCTTATGAGCTGATTTCTGTCCTTGTTCAGCTATACTCTCTATGCCTTAATAATTATACTTTTCCTCAATGCTGGAATGTGCTCATATGTTCAGCCGATCCCGAAAAAGGGTAACCGTTCTGATCCTTTAAACTATCGACCTATAGCTCTCACTTGTATTCTGTCTAAAATCTTTAAAACTCTCCTTTCCTTAACTCTCATTTCCTGGATCATCTGGAGTCTCATTCCCTTCTTTCATATCATCAGTATGGCTTTCGCCACTCGAGGTAAACTGGTGACATACTTTCCTGTCTCACCGACTTATGGTCTTCTGTCCTTAAGGACTATGGGGAGTCGTGTGTAGTGGTGCTTCATATTTTGAATGCTTTCGACCGAGAATGGCACTCATCACTGCTCTCAAAGTTCCCTTCCTTTGGGTTTCCTCTTTCTCTTTGCTTAATCTTGTCAGGTTTCTTTCTGATCGTTTCATATCAGCACTAGTTGATGGAGCGACCTCATCCTCCTTTCTTGTTAATTTCAAATGGTGTTCCTCAAGGTTCTGTTCTATCTCCAATTTTATTCTTACTTATCATCAACAATATCCTCAGCTGCACTTCTAACTCTGTTCATTCTTTCGCCGATGACTCGACTCTCCATTCTCCCACTTATTTCAAACCTGCTCCCTCTTTTGCATCTAGAATTGCCTCACGTCTACGGCTTTCCTATCTATTCTTGCGAATTTGGATGGGATTTCCCGGTGGGTCTCAGCAACCTTGTGAAATTTAATTCTTTAAAAACTCAACTTCTTTATATCTCCCTCTCAAAAGCCCTCGTAGCACAAGGGGTGCCTGCTCTCTCATGAATTTTTCGTGAGGATAGAAAGCCCCAGATTCGCTCGTTGTGGTGCCTCCTTTCTTCCGGCCACTTCTGTTCTATTTAACTCCTAGCAAATATCTGTTTTTCCTTCTGTATCTAATCTTTCTTTCTCTTTAAACCCATGTCTGCGCCCACCTTAGAAATTTGAGTTAGGTTTGGACTTTTGTGAGTTTCCCTTATTCTATTTTATGTTCCCTTCTTGAAAAGGACCCTGCCCGTGAATGGTGACAACATATATATATATATATATATATATATATATATATATATATATATATATATATATATATATATATATATATGTATTTTCTTATATATATATATATATATATATATATATATATATATATACCGTATATATATATATATATATATATATATATATATATATATATATATATATATATATATATATATATATAACCCTATACCCCGTGTATATATACATACATATATATATATATATATATATATATATATATATATATACCGGTATATATTTTCACGAACTAGACAGGACCGCACCATCTCTTTTACAATGCTCACCGCACCGCACCACACGGATATATATATATATATATATATATATATATACTATATATATATATATATATATATATATATATATATATAACTACTATATATATATATATATATATACTATATATAGGTCCAGCCTCTAGAAGACCACAATCCATATCTCAAAAACTACAACAGCTACCGGGAAAAGGAATACATTGCTGGAATGCTGGTCCAATTTTAGTGCGGAAAATGTAATAAAAAAATAAAAAAATAAATATATATATATATATATATATATATATATATATATATATATATATATATATATATATATATATATATATATATATATATATATATATATATAAATATATATAAGAAATACTATATATATATCTCAAAACTACAATAGCTACAGCGAAAAGGAATACATTTTTGGAATCCTCGTAAAATTTTGGATAGGAAAATGTAAAAAAATAAAAAAATAAAAAAAATTATTGTTAATAATTATAGTAATATGATTAGAGGGCCTATTTAGTGACCTTTTATTGGTTACTCGTTAAAATAAATAGACTTTCTATTAAATTTTTTTTTTAACTAAAGAATACCCCAAGGGTATACCGCACCGATGGCAGGAGTCGGGGTCTCTCGGCCTTCCGGGGAACTACGGGGTAGGACTAATTCCCCCCCGGAGGGTCTCCGGAACCCCCGCTCTTTGGTATTTGGGTGTCGCGGGGGTTCCTCCGCCCCTCCCCTACGGGGTATGGAAAACGTCCCCCCCTGTGTTCCCCGTCGAGCCCTCTAAATTGCCGTGTAATACCTTTACCAATAATATATATATACTATGTCCCAGCCCCCCCAAAAAAATAGCCAATTTTTATGTTTAATTTTTTTTTTTTTTTTTTTTACATTTCCTAACAAAATTTTACAAGGTTCAAAAATGTATTTCCTTCGCTGTAGCTTTATGAGTTTTCGAGATATGATTTTTTTTTTTGATTTCTTTTAAAAAAATTTTGCAAGGATTCCAGCAATGTATTCCCTTTCGCTGTAGTAGTGGAATTGATCCTATATATATAACATATATATATATATATATATAGCAACATATATAACTCTATATATATATATATATATATATATATATATATATATATATATATATATATATATATATATATATATATATATATATATATATATATATATATATATATATATATATATATATATATATATATATTAAATGTGATGTAATCCCCAAGACCTTTTAGGCCTATCTAGCGTCTTTTTGTCAATCGTTTACTTGTTTTCATTTTTATGTGAAGAAATACATTTTCCTTAATATTTAGCATTGATTCTTTGGCATTATAAAGGTTATTTTTATATGAAAATCTTCTCCAAAAAAAAAAAGAATAAAAAAGAAACGATAATGCTAATAATAATAATGGTTAAAAATTGCTACGCCATGAATTTTGTCATGTTTCGATTTGCCTAGGCTTTCCAGGAATTGTAGCCTAGTCTCTTTATCTCCCTTTGAATGGGTAAGTGTAAGTTTTGTTTTGTTTGCTTTTTTTTCATTTATGTAAGTACCGTACTCGAATTATGTTTCCTCTCACGCTTTCTTATTCCTGATGGTGGGGTTGAGCCTTGATATCTGATCTTAGCCTATGTAAAGAAAGCAAGAATCTAAGGTTTGCTACAAAAGATTTAAAAGTGAAAAAAAAAGAAAAGAAATGTAGCTGTGGTAAAAGGAATGTAGCTTTTCTTTGCGGCCTTTGAAGTGCTTTCGGCTTATCCGCATTGAAGAGATTTTGGTAGGGGCAAGGTTTCCTATCTCTTTCTCTCTCTCATTGAAATAGAAACTGTTGTGTTGTGTGAAGTCCCTCGTTGACGGGGATTATCGTCAGACTCATTTGAAAGGTGAGGTGTGAGCAGGACATCCTTATTTCTTCGTCCTTCTTTTTCCAGTCGACGTTAGTCAACTGCTCTGTACAGAGTAACTAAAAATGGAAAATTCGTTCCGAGGTTTTGTCGGTTTACAATAGACTTCAAATAGGAAAGAAAAATAATTCGCAGTTATATACTGTTTTCAAATGGTCTTTTCCTTTCAACTTTGTCCTTTATAAGATCGATCGGCCTTATTTATTGCCTCCTCGGGCTTACTTGTTTACATTTTGATAAGGATTTTATTCTTCTATATATATATATATATATATATATATATATATATATATATATATATATATATATATACTATATATATATATATATATATATATATATATGCTATATATATATATATATATATATATATATATATATATATATATATATATATATATATATATATATATATATATATATATATATATATATATACTATATATATATATATATATATATATATATATATATATATACTTTATATATATATATATATATGAGAGAGAGAGAGAGAGAGAGAGAGAGAGATTAGAAATAGCAGATTAATTAATTTTTGGAAAAGGGTTATACCTTTTTTTTATATTAATCTAAAAATACTCGAATATCCTTTTAATTAACTTAGTTTGAAAATTTGTTTTCCATTTGTGTGATGGTCTGTTTTCCCAGGGCAGATTAATTTATTTTATTATAGAAAAGTAGTAGTAGTAGTAGTAGTAATAGTAGTGGTAGTAGTAGTAGTATTTTATTTCGTATAAATATTTGATTTCATGATTACATTCGAATATGTTGTTTATATATGAATCTTTCTCCATTATTATTATTATTATTATTATTATTATTATTATTATTATTATTATTATTATTATTATTATTATTATTATACTATATTCTAATGTTTTATTTATCTTGATTGTAAATGTATTTGTAAAGCTTCTGCTTTTGCATTCATATTTAATAAATTGTAAATGGTATTATTATTATTATTATTATTATTATTA
Source organism: Trachelipus rathkii (assembly GCA_015478945.1). Taxonomy (NCBI): domain Eukaryota; kingdom Metazoa; phylum Arthropoda; class Malacostraca; order Isopoda; family Trachelipodidae; genus Trachelipus; species Trachelipus rathkii. The sequence continues at coordinate 35,725 of JABUQX010112438.1, forward strand.
TTATTATTATTATTATTATTATTATTTATTTATTTTTCCAGTAACTTACAAGTGTTAATTTTGATTTACACATTCGTTTGAGCAAAGCCTTTAGAGTTGGAGTCGGAGTTGGAGTCGGAGTCGGAGTTGGAGTTGGAGTTGGGTGTGGTAAAAGTGTATTGACTCCTTTACTTTTACCCTAAAGTTAAAATTATATAAAAAGGGTGCGTGCGCTAGAAAATGGTGACGGCAGTCGCAGTATAGGAAGGGACCGATCTTGCGACTCGGAAATAAATTTGAGTGTTAATTTTGTTAGACACACTGGTCGTATGGCATGAGGATAGGATTTGATACTCTTGTCGAATTTGGGTCGCGAAGTTGATACTCTTGTCGAATTTGGGTCGCGAAGTTGATACTCTTGTCGAATTTGGGTCGCGAAGTTGATACTCTTGTCGAATTTGGGTCGCGAAGTTGATACTCTTGTCGAATTTGGGTCGCGAAGTTGATACTCTTGTCGAATTTGGGTCGCGAAGTTGATACTCTTGTCGAATTTGGGTCGCGAAGTTGATACTCTTGTCGAATTTGGGTCGCGAAGTTGATACTCTTGTCGAATTTGGGTCGCGAAGTTGATACTCTTGTCGAATTTGGGTCGCGAAGTTGATACTCTTGTCGAATTTGGGTCGCGAAGTTGATACTCTTGTCGAATTTGGGTCGCGAAGTTGATACTCTTGTCGAATTTGGGTCGCGAAGTTGATACTCTTGTCGAATTTGGGTCGCGAAGTTGATACTCTTGTCGAATTTGGGTCGCGAAGTTGATACTCTTGTCGAATTTGGGTCGCGAAGTTGATACTCTTGTCGAATTTGGGTCGCGAAGTTGATACTCTTGTCGAATTTGGGTCGCGAAGTTGATACTCTTGTCGAATTTGGGTCGCGAAGTTGATACTCTTGTCGAATTTGGGTCGCGAAGTTGATACTCTTGTCGAATTTGGGTCGCGAAGTTGATACTCTTGTCGAATTTGGGTCGCGAAGTTGATACTCTTGTCGAATTTGGGTCGCGAAGTTGATACTCTTGTCGAATTTGGGTCGCGAAGTTGATACTCTTGTCGAATTTGGGTCGCGAAGTTGATACTCTTGTCGAATTTGGGTCGCGAAGTTGATACTCTTGTCGAATTTGGGTCGCGAAGTTGATACTCTTGTCGAATTTGGGTCGCGAAGTTGATACTCTTGTCGAATTTGGGTCGCGAAGTTGATACTCTTGTCGAATTTGGGTCGCGAAGTTGATACTCTTGTCGAATTTGGGTCGCGAAGTTGATACTCTTGTCGAATTTGGGTCGCGAAGTTGATACTCTTGTCGAATTTGGGTCGCGAAGTTGATACTCTTGTCGAATTTGGGTCGCGAAGTTGATACTCTTGTCGAATTTGGGTCGCGAAGTTGATACTCTTGTCGAATTTGGGTCGCGAAGTTGATACTCTTGTCGAATTTGGGTCGCGAAGTTGATACTCTTGTCGAATTTGGGTCGCGAAGTTGATACTCTTGTCGAATTTGGGTCGCGAAGTTGATACTCTTGTCGAATTTGGGTCGCGAAGTTGATACTCTTGTCGAATTTGGGTCGCGAAGTTGATACTCTTGTCGAATTTGGGTCGCGAAGTTGATACTCTTGTCGAATTTGGGTCGCGAAGTTGATACTCTTGTCGAATTTGGGTCGCAGTTGATACTCTTCCGATTTTGGGTCCTAAGCGAAATTGATCGTCTTGTCGAATTTGGGTAGCGAAGTTCATACTCTTGTCGAATTTGGG
>JABUQX010112438.1:45000-47500 GCA_015478945.1 Trachelipus rathkii
TAATATATAACATATATATATATATATATATATATATATATATATATATGACGGTAGGCTTATGATTTTTTTATGACCACAATAAAAGTGGCAAAAAGTTAAAATTTACGACCGATTTTTTTCCCTTAGTTTTCAAACACGTATATTATTTTGGGCATAAATTTGGAAGGGAAAATATTTTAATTATGGGTTTTAAGACCTCGAAAGCCTTTTATTACTTGGGCATTTAGGGCATGCTCTTCTTTTATTGGAGCTCATTGGGTGTATGTTCGCTTTGTATATTAGATTAGTTATTAGTTTTTTTTTGTTTTTATTTTGTTGGTTGTGTGTGTGGGGTGGGGCATGGGTAGGGTGTTTGTTTGTTGGTACCTGAGTGTTTGGATACACGATTTGCTTGTTGTTTATTGCTTTATAATTGGTTTAGTACAAATTACTCCACGATATATATATATATATATATATATATATATATATATATATATATATATATTTATATATTTATATACTATATACTATATATATATATATATATATATATATATATTTATATATATATTTATATATATATATATATATATATATATATATATATATATAACTATATACTATATATATATATAACTATATATATATATATATATATATATATATGCTATCTTGCTGCTACTGCTGCTCTTATATATATATAATATATATATTTATATATAATATATATATAATAATATATATATATATATAATATATATGTATATATATATATCAACATATATATATATATATATGTATATATATATATGAAAGATACAGTGAGAGCACAAATTATGATTACTCATATATAATATGTATATATATATATATATACTTAATAATAACATATATAATATATATATATATATATATATATATATATATATATATATATGCTATATATATATATATATATATATATATATATATATATATATATATATATATATATATATATATATATATATATATATAAAGAGAACTATATATATATATATACATATATATATATATATATATATATATATAGCCTCACTCTGATATATACCTGTATATATATATATCTGGAATTTGTGAATTCCTTTCTCTTGTTAGTTGAGTAAGTGTTTGTGATTGACATGCGATCCCGCGTCTGTTGTCTTTCTGATTTGCGAGGATCGGGAATTGGAGCAGGAGTGACGGACAGACAGGAGACAGACTTTGTTAATCCGCACCTGCCTTTGCTTGATGTGTGGTTGGTATGCTTTGTTGTTGTTTGTCATGAAAATGTAAGAGATTAGTCCAATTTTTCGCAATATATATATATATATATATATATATATATATATATATATATACATAAATAAGCTATATATATATATATATATATATATATATATTATATATATATATATATATATATATATATATATATATATATATATATATACTATATATATATATGAGAGCTTGCAAACGGTTTTCTTAAAACTTCGAGTTGTGGCTTTTATATATGGAGACAGCAAAGCCTGTGTAATAAATTCCCATAACAAATTAATGAAGAAACTTGGCATATTATAAGTAAAATTTTATTGAATTGTTTCTTAGAGGTTCGGGTGATACGGGAGGGTGGAACTCCCGTAGAAAAATATTCGAAATTGTAATTTTTACGAAAAAATAAAGAAATACATTTACTCCACCGGTCTTATGTAAAAGCTATAACAAAAACTTTTTTTTTTTACATAGAAACTAACAAACACTCTTTTGGATAAAAATTATAACAAACATTTTCGGACATAAAACCTATAACAAACACTTTCGGACATAAAAGCTATAATAAACACTTTCGGACATAAACTATAACAAACAGTCTTTCGGACATAAAAACTATAGCTAACAAACACTTTCGGGCAAACATTATAACACTTTCGGACATAAAAACTATAACAAACACTTTCGGACATAAAAACTAGAACAAACAATCTTTCCGGCCTAAAAATTATAACACTCTTTCGGACATAAAAACTATAACAAACACTTTCGGACATGTTCGAAAGTGTTTGTAAAAGTTTTTACGGTCAAAAAAATTGTAACATACACTTTCGGACATAAAAACTATAGCTAACAAACACTTTCGGTCATAAAACTATAACAAACTCTTTCGGACATAAAAACTATAACAAACTCTTTCGGACAAAAAACAATAACAAACCTTTCGGACATAAAAACTAAAGCTAACAAACACTTTCGGACATAAAAACTATGACAAACATTTTCGGACATAAAAACAATAACAAACTCTTTCGGACATAAAAACAATAACAAACACTTTCGGACATAAAAACTATAACAAACTTTCGGACATAAAACTACAACATACACTTTCGGACATAAAAACTGTAACGAACTTTCGGACATAAAACTATAATAAACACTTTCGGACAAAAAACTATAATAAACAATCTTGCGGAAATAAAAATTATCACAAACACTC
>JABUQX010112438.1:52500-56704 GCA_015478945.1 Trachelipus rathkii
GGCCATTCATTAATTTGCTGTCGCAAGTACTCTTATTCAGTTAGTTGGATTATTATTATTATTATTATTATTATTATTATTATTATTATTATTATTATTATTATTATTATTATTATTATTATTTTTGATTTAGTACAACACTGATATCGTTGGATTATTATTATTATTATTATTATTATTATTATTATTATTATTATTATTATTATTATTATTATTATTATTATTATTATTATTATTATTATTATTATTATTATTATTATTTTTATTATTAGTAACAATGATATCGTTGGATTATTATTATTATTACTATTATTATTATTATTATTATTATTATTATTATTATTATTATTATTATTATTATTATTATTATTATTATTATTATTATTATTATTATTATTATTTTTTGATTTAGTACAATGATATCGTTGGATTATTATTATTATTATTATTATTATTATTATTATTATTATTATTATTATTATTATTATTATTATTATTATTATTATTAGGTTGATCCACAGGCAGGTTGGAGAGTGTAAATAATTATATTGTTTAGAAACTTCATTTCGCAGTTGTTAGCTATAATATCATGGATTAAATAGATGTAATATTTTTTATATATATTTTCATCGTGTAATATATATATATATATATATATATATATATATATATATATATATATATATATATATATATATATATATATATATATATATATATATAAACTATATATTTATATTTTTATAACTTTTTATATAATAATATATAAATATTATATAATAATAATAATATATATATATATATATATATATATATATATATATATATATATATATATATATATATATATATATATATATATATATATATATATATATATATATATATTTTTATATATATATATAAATAATTAATTTGGCGAGAGGAATTAGCATGAGAATATAAAAGAAGAACCCTATGAAAGGGTTGTGGGATGACTGCTGGGAGTCTGGGGAGGTTTTTCCTTTGAAGGAACAGAGAGAGAGAGAGAGAGGGGAGAGAGAGAAAGTCTTATTGAAATTTAGATACTATAAAGATGTGTGGGTAGATTGAATAGAGATCCCTTTTCAGCTATTGTGTTTCTTTCGGGAGAGACCAAACGTGGTTCATTATTGATGAAATATATATATATTTATATGTATAGAGGAATATATCTGTTAAGGGCTGCGTTGAAATAAGAGGTGCTGGGAATCTGTGTTACCCTGCTGCAGGTGGTTTTTTTTATTCTTGCCTTTGTCACGATTATTTGTATGGGGGTATTGAGGGCATTTTTATTCATTGTGAACTTTTGAACCCGGGGCAATTTCTTTTCATACCCCAAGTTATTATAAAAAAAAGAGCTTAATAAAGAGAAGAGTAGCTGGAACATATTATTTATAAGTATTAAATGAGTGTTAAATCACAGCGGAGGTAATGAAGTAGTCCGCAGGATTAGGAAGATCAATGTTGTTGTGAATAGTTTAAACCACATGCTATTCTTCGGCACGGAAAGCCATCATTTCGTTTTATAATGTTACAGGAATTAGGTCCTATATATATATATATATATATATATATATATATATATATATATATATATATATATATATATATATATATATATATATATATATATATATATATATATATATATATATATATATATATATATATATATATATATACTATATATATATATATATTGTTTTCTTTCAGAGGGGTGCTAGCTAAAATGGCCCCAGCGGGGCTTTCTTTATACATTTGGCGTAGGGGTTTTACCCCTCTCGTCGTCCATCTATATTCGGCGATCTTTCTAATCGTGATGATAGTGACTCCACAAGCCTTATCAGGTAAGCGGCTTTATTATTATTATTATTATTATTATTATTATGTGTGTGTATGTATTATTATTATTATTATTATTAGTTATTATTATTATTATTTTATTATTATTATTATTATTATTATTATTATTATTATTATTATTATTATTATTATTATTATTATTATTTTATTATTATTATTATTATTATTATTATTATTATTATTATTATTTAATTGTTATTATTAATTATTATTACTATTATTATTATTATTATTATTATTATTATTATTATTATTATTATTATTATTAAAGTGCTCCATTATGTTTACTAGTCATCACAAATACTACTAATTTGTTGGATTACTTTAGAGGTGCTGTACCTTAACCCTTTAATTAGTCCAAATTAACATTGATTACTTTTAGTATTAATAGTGCTACTACTGCTCCTACCACAATTATTTTAGAAGTTTTAGAAGCTGAACAACTAAAATCACTATTATTATTATTATTATTATTATTATTATTATTATTATTATTATTATTATTATTATTATTAGAGCTACTTAATCATATAATAATAATAATAATAATAATAATAATAATAATAATAATAATAATAATAATAATAATAATAATAATAATAATAATAATATGAAATCAATTTAATTTTTGCGTGTTTCATTCCGAATTCTATCTATCTCATTGTTTGAAGGTGTATTTGTCTGCAAATGTGTTTTTGTTTGTTTGTGTGTGTATATATGTTTATTATTTGTTTGTGCGTGTGTATATGTGTGTGTGTTTATTATTTATTTGTGCGCGTGTGTACGTGTGTTTTATGTGCTTTCTTTTAGTATTCATTAGGTAGAAAGGGAGGAGAATCTCTTCGATTTCCGTCTCATAAAGTTTATGCCGCCCTAAATGTACTTGTTCTTTTCTTCGGTCTTTTCTAAAGCCTCTTCTTTCATCTCCTCTTCCACCACCACCTTCTGCTCCTCCTCCTCTTCTTCCCCTTCTTCTTCCTCCTTATTATTTTCTTACACCGTAAAAGTTCCCCGAGGTTTCCCCTCTGTTATTTTCCTCTTTCGAGGGTTTCGGTCTTTGTTTTATGTCCTCTATCACGAATGAACTTTTATATATATATATATATATATATATATATATATATATATATATATATATATAAATAAAAATATATATATATATATATATATATATATATATATATATATATATATATATATATATATATATATATATATATATATATTATATATATATATATATATATAATTATATATATATATATATATATATATATATATATAACTAATATATATATATATATATATATATATATATATATATATATATATATATATATATATATATATATATATATATATATTAAAAGCAAATAGCGTTTTAATTCGAAATTAGCAAAAATGTTTTTCATGGATATTCTTTAAAAAGGACGACACAGATGATTTGTCATGATTTGTATAATGTTAAAATTTCAAGAGTTATTATCGTGAGTACCTATGCTGCTACAATTCAACATTCGAAAGAGTTTAAAGAAGAAAAGACAACACACAAAATCGGATTAGAGAAGGAAAAAGTAAAAGTACTTTTGCAAAGAAATTAAAAATTATAGAATGTTTTACACAGTAAAAGTTACCTGATATCATTAATGAACATAATATTTGAGATATAAATGACCCTAAATCTAAATCAAATTTCATCAACTACTAGAAGAAATAATAGCTGTTGATATCTAATCTTTTTCAATTGTAAGGGGATATATAGGTTTTATAATACTGCTAAATCATGTTTGCCCTACTTACATTATTCCATCGAGCAAGTATATCAAGGAAACTGTCATTAAAAAATTATTTGATTGTATGTATAAGAGATAAAATTCAAAATGAAATTGTTGTAGAACAATATTTATATTTGACTTCTGATGGTGGACATCAATATCCAATAATACATCTTTCATTATTTTCAAAATTTATTGTATTAATACTAACAGCGAATTGCGGTTTATATATTTTTACCATTTACAGAGTCTCATACTTTATATATATGTGGATCTATACAAATATTAATGAATAATATTTAAATTTCTCTGACTAAAAAGTTCAATTTCTCATAAGAAGGGTAATTGTTAACTTTAGCGTAATGTAAAAATATCGATTTTTTTTAAATAATCGATATTTCGAATTTTGTGCAAAGTAATGGTGACAAATTTACGTTATATATATATATATATATATATATATATATATATATATATATATATATATATATATATATATATATAACACACCTGCTCCTATATATATATATATATATATATATATA
>JABUQX010112440.1:2500-37314 GCA_015478945.1 Trachelipus rathkii
ATATATATATATATATATATATATATATATATATATATATATATATAAATAAATATATATATATAAATATATATATATATATATATATATATATATATATTATTATTATTATTATTGTGTGTACATACACTTTTGTCCCTTGGGCAGGGTAGTGTGCCTTACAGCCTCCCTCATTCCCTCATCTCGCCACCACCCACCTCCTCCACCCCCTCATCACGCAACACCCCACCCTCTTCCTCCCCCATCCTCTCCTCCATCATCTCACTTTGTTCCATCAATCACACCTGTGGTCTCCCACCTTCTCCTCTTTATCTCTCGCCTCCCAAACTCTTCTAACCACTCTCTGCTCCTCCATTCTCACTAAATGCCCATACCATCTTAACATTCCCTTCTCACATCTTCCACCAGACCATTCTCCAATGCCTCTCCTGCACTCTATTCTAATCCTCTCCCTTCACCCAACCCACAAACTGCTCTCCAACCCTTCATCTCAAAATACTTCAGCACCTGGACCCTATGATGTTCCAACCCCACGTTTCCTGCTTTAACACCCTTTGGTACACAGATTTTTCAAACATGCTGTCTTAACAGATGAATCCCCCTTTGCATATTTCTCTCAGACCACTCAAAGCCTCATTCCTTCACCTATTCTATGTTCTATCTCCTCCATCATCCCTCCCCAAATCCATTCCTAAATATCTAAAAATCTTTACTTCTTCCAATACTACCCCCCTACTCTAACCTCTAACCCCTCCCCCTCCTCACTTTCCTCCTCCTCAAACACTAACACTTTACTCTTACCTGGATTTATTTTAAGCCTTTGTCCACACACTCTCTCAAACTCCCTCACCAAATAACTCAGCCCTTCCGCGTTCTTTAGCCACTAGGGCAGTATCATCCGCAAACAGTATCATATTCACTTCCCTTCCTATCATTCCATTAAGTCAGTTCCCTTCCCTCTCCCTCTACCATTCCTCTGCAAACATACTCATAAACAAATTGAATAATACAGCGACATTACACACTTAGATTGACGAAGAAGGAGAAGGAAACCTCTCAACCCCTCTAACACTCTTACATATTGTACTAGGCCTGGAAAAAGCCTTAATACCTTTCCCTAAATTACCCCCCATTTTCGCATCCAACACCCTCCCACAGGATCACCCCTATTCACTCTATCCTTATGCTTTCTCTAAATCTAAAAGACAATACACTTTCCCTTTCCTCTCAATACTTTTCTCCACAAGCATCTTTAGTGCAAACACTTGGTCCACACACCCTCTTCCCTCCTAAATCCTCCTTGTTCTTCCCCTATTCTCCCCTCCGTTAAACCTCTTATAATCAGTATTCTTCCGTACACTTTCCTACCACACTTAAAAAGACATATACCTCTATCATTTTCCACATTCCTTCCCCTTATACAGGGGAACCAAACATCCATCCTCCCAATCTGTGGTACCTCACTTGCTCCCCTACTCAACATATGTTCATAACCTATGCAGCCTACTCCACTATACCTCCCTTCTTACCTTATTTCCATTCTCACACCATCCAGACCTGCGGACTTCCCTTTTTTTTATTCAGCCTAATAATTTCACTCCATTTGTATTTCATCCTCCCCCCTCCCCTCCCCCCACTTCGTTTCCCATCCTCACCTCTTGCATATCTACCTCCTACCCACCTTCATTCAATGGTACTAAAATACTCCCCCCACCTCTTCTTCACCCTATCCTCTCCTCCTATCCAATCCCCATCTCCTCCCTTAATCCTCTCCCAACCCCTCCTTCCTCTTCCTTTTTTATTAACCTCTTTCCAAAACATCTTACTCCCCGATTCAAATTCCGTTACTTTTCTACACCATTCATCCTTTGCTCTTCTCTTCGCCCTCTCCACCTCCCTCTTTGCTTCTAACCCTTCTATATTCCTCCCAGCTATCTTCTCCCTACTTCCCAACCATTTCACATAAGCCTCCTTTTCCTTTTCACCACCTCCTTCTCCTCACTCCACCATTCACTCCCTTTCCTTCTGCTTCCACCCAACTCCCCATACCCTTCTAGCCTCTTTACATACTGCCTCTCTAAATCTCTTCCACTCCCCTCCACCTCCCCAATTCCCGTCCTTCTCACGTCTCTCACCTGTCCTCCATACCTCTCCTAAACTCCTCTTACATACTATCTCCTCAATTTTTCCACCTTTATCACTTCCACTCTCTTCTTTTCTCCCCTTTCCCTCACCGTCACCTCTCCCCCCACCCTTCTCATCCTGGCAATCCCCAAATAGTGATCCGATATCCCCCTCCCCTCCCCTCTACATTTACATCTAATAATCTACCTCTATCTTTCCCATTTACACACATAATCCAGTACTATCGCCTTCCCCCCGTTATCTCACTCTTCCATGTATACTTATGATTATCATTTTTTTTTTTTTTTTTTTTTTTTTTTTATACCTTTTATTCCCCACTTTTTTTTTTTTTTTTACACATAACTCTATCAGACTTCCTCCATTATCATTCCTCTCCCTTACTCCCCCAAAAGGTCCTATTATTCTTCCTACCTCCTCCCTTCCCACTCCTGCATTCAAATCTCCCAATAGACAAATTTTTTCATTTACCCCAAAACTTTCCCAACACTCATTCAGCTCCTCCCAAAATCTTCTCTCTCCTCCTCTCTCGCTCCATTCACTGGTGCATATGCACAAATCAACACCCACATTTCCCCCCGAATTTCACTTTTACCCACATTATCCTAGAACTCACCTGGTTACACAATCTCACCTTGTCCCACATCTCTTTCCTCATAACTATTCCCACCCCCCCCCTCTCCCTCTCTCTCTCGCTCACCCCCGTTACCATACCCTTCTATTTCCCGAAAACTATCCCCCTCTTCCCCTTCCACCCCTTTTCTGTTATCCTTAACACATCCCCTCAAACATCAACCCCACTTCCTCCCTCTTCAAATCCTCGTTTACCCCTCTCACATTCATACACCCCATCCTTATTACCACTCTCCTCCCCATCTTTCCCTACTTCTATATATAACTCAATCAGTGTACGCTTTACGGGACCCCCCACCTTAAGTGCTTCCCCACACCTAGGGCTACCACCGCTCGCAACCCCACAACTAACAATAACAAGATTACGTTAAAATAATATAAAGAAAACAATAAAGGTTAAAAACACTCTCAGTTTCCTATTCCCCACCCTCTTCCTCCTCCCCCTTCCTCCCTTCCCTCCCCTCCCCCCCCTCCCTTTCCTTTTCCTTTAAAATTCCCGTTAAAACTTAATTATCTATTAAAAACCTTTATTTACTTATTATTTATTTAAAATTCTCTAAAATCTGATATTTGCCACAAATATCTCCCCACACCGACAGATATATTTCCTTTTATGTCAACAATATATAATTCAATATTCAAACCTTGTTTTAGTTTACAAAATAAATAAATGATATCGGGATAATACTTCCTTTATTTATAAGCTTCCGTACGTCGGTTCCAATGTGAACTGTCCTTGTTAGAAATGGATACTAAGTTTTACTGAGATTTCCTATCCCAGTCCTCGTTACTATTACGTCCGATAATCCGTCTGGCCGATTTGATCTAGGCCTATTATCCTGATCAACTGTAGTCCCAATTCCAGACCTAAACCAAGTCCCAAATTTAGCCCAAATCAGCTTCTAAGTTACGTTTTCGAACCAGAAGATCACAAATTAAAAGAGCTTTTTGCTCATAACTTTTTTAAACAATAAATTTTAAACAACTAGTTCAAACGACGGGTTTTAGATATCTTTGTTTATAAATCATTCAACAAAGTAAATATTTGTAATCAAACACCTAGGCGTAATTCAGCCTAAATCAGCTTCTAAGTTACGTTTTCGAACCAAAGGAGCCCTCTATTGCTAGGCAGCAATTAATCCTGTTCTTATCGCTGGAGAAATGGTGATCTTCCAGTTTGCACTCTAGTTGATGTGAATCCAAAGTATCGAAAGGTGATTCTTGTTGTATTTATTGTTCTAAAAATCTTCCTGAATTGAATACAATACTCCAAGATTTCAAAGAAGGTAACGATCTTCGCGAAAAAATGCACTTTAGCATATATCAGCAATACTCAATAATAAAAAAGGTTACACATCAACTAGTCACAGATTATGTTTACCAAGGATGCAAACAAATTCGATCACAATTTAAAAGAGCTTTTTGCTCTTAACTTTTTTTAAACAATAGATTTCAATTAACTTGTTCAAACGACGGGTTTTAGATATCTTTGATTATAAAAACATTTAACTAAGTAACTATTTGTAATTAAACACCCATATATATATATATATATATATATATATATATATATATATATATATATATATATATATATATATATATGTGTATATATAATAAAAATATATATAATATATATATATATAACCTAATATAATATATATATATATATATATACATGCTATATATATATATATATATATATATATATATATATATATATATATATATATATATATATATATATATATATATATATATATATATATATATATATATATATATATATATTATATATATATATATATATATATATATATATATATATATATATATATATATATATATATATATATATATATGACTTTGTGAGTTGTGTGGATCCTTTAATTTTGCGTTTAATTTAAACTTATTTTCATATATTGTTAGTATATGATACTAACATTAAATTAAAATGATGATAAGAAAGATGCAAAAGTTTAAAATTCAATAATTAAATTATAAAGTAAGCAATAACGTACATTTTGAATGAGAAGGAAAATGTTTTTATGCTAAAACTTGAAATAATTTTAGATAGGGGAAAAATAATGTTTCTTAGCAAATTTCGGTCCATATTGATTTTTTTTCGTATATTGATTGTGCGTATGCTTAACAAAACTTACTATTACCTGAATTAGGAGGGCTCTAAACCAAAATCAAACTTATACGGATCGACGATGCGAAAACCTTACGCTAACCTATGAATCGGCGAAACAGTAAACCTATACCTAACCTAAATGGATTTACTTTGCGTAACTTTTTTCTCTTGTTTTAGGGTATTTCAAAATAAGATTTTGCATTTCAGAAAATACTACTGAGATTTGAATTTCTCCCGGTAACTGCCAAACGTACGATGCTTGAAAAAAGCACGATTTAATTAAATTATCTTTTTTTTTTTTTATTTTTTTATACTATTTATCAACACTGAAATTTATTGTTAGTACTATATAATAACAATATATGAAAGAAAATATAACAGATTCATGTAACCAATATATATATATATATATATATATATATATATATATATATATATATATATATATATATATATATATATATATATATATATATATATATATAATAATATATATATATATATATATATATATATATAACTCTTCTTATATATATATATATATATAGGGTAGGAATTGCTAAGTTGTTGGCTTATTTTAGAGCAAGCACCCTATATAAGATGATGATGGTAATTTAAAAATCCATATTTGAAATGAGGTATTTATTCAACATAAGTAAAGATATTCAAAAGTCCCTTCTGTTGAGATACTCTTTCTTCGTAGGCAAATTGGTAGTCACGGACTTTCCAGCGCGTTGCCTTGCCTGACTCTTCCTTTTAGCGAAAATTTGTGATCGAAATTCGGAGTCGCAGCCCTTCCGTGAAATTTACCTCTCTTGCCGAAAGCTGCGTTTTAAGTTCGGAGGATTTCTGGAGAGAGTATCTTGAGTGAGATTTATTTCTTCTGATTCTTCTTATTGTTAATTTAATCTGAATGAAGAGTATCTCAACAGGACGGGTTTATATATTATTTCACTTCGACTTATGCTAAAATTTTGCTCGCGCAAATCTTAGCATAAGTACGAACATAAATTAAAATTTTTACAAAGTTATAATGGAGTGCTACATTACTTCCCGCTCTAAACACGGAGTGAGAAAGTATGTTATAATAATTATACAAGAAATAATAACTAAAATACATAAAGTTAAAGTACTTTCAAATGCAAGCATATCTAATTATGTCCAAAGACATAAGTAGACATACATTTGAAGGCAAAATAGTATACATGAAATGTAAAAAATATTCAAATACGAGCATAACTGGTTACATCCAAAGATCTAAACATATATACAAATATTTGAATACATAAAAATACAATAATGTTATATATACAGAAAATAAAAGGTGCATTTAAACACAAGCATATTTGGTTATATCCTTTAGATATAAACAAACATACAAACATTTAAATGCATAAAAATACAAAAATGTTCATACATAATTATTGATATAAAACAATTGAATTATTCACAAATTAAAAAGGTGCATTGATCGAACCATTGAATCCAAGGAAGGTCCAGTATAAGGCATTTTCTAATGTATCCATGATTTGATCAATGCGCAGGAAGAAAATAGTTTTCAAAGCTGTAGTTACGAAAAGAAACATTGCGTGACATATGTAGAGGCGAAGTTGCTTGAAATTAGGTCCTTTATTTGAAAATTTCTTCATACATAAGGGAGAGGTCACAGAACCATTTAGGAATTCGAAAGGAATCAGAGTTCGTAGTGGAATCCAAAAATGAATTTCTGCCATAATCCAAACTTAAAATGATGAAAGAAATCCATACCGTAAAGGAAGTTACATATGTAGAGGCGAAGTTGCTTGAAATTTAGGTCCTTTATTTGAAAAATTTCTTCATACGTAAAAGGGAGCGGTCACAGAACCATCTAGAATTCGAAAAGGAATCAGAGTTGGTAGTGGAATCCAAAAATGAGTTTCTGCCCATAATCCAAACTTGAATGATGAAAGAAATCGATGCCGAAAAGGAAGTTTGCTATGTCTAGCTATGAATCCTCGAACCGTGATAGTTGTGAAAAGGTGAAGACCATAATCCAAAATTAGAAATGAAAATTGAAGTCCAGTATCAATAATGTTCATTTGCTTGAGTCATTTTCTCCGAGTGTTCTGATTGGGATTTTAGAATTATTGTAGTTTTTTCTTTTTCTTCATTTTGTTTGTTTTTCAGAAGGCGCTGATTGAAGTTTCGGGTGTTCTTCTCCCGGTTCACCAATTATATAGGGTAGGCCTTGCTATTGTGGTGTTTCTTTTGTGGCAAGCACCCTATACATGATGATGGTGGAAATTTAAAAATTCATATTTGAAATGAGGTATTTATTCAACATAAGTAAAGATATTCAAAAGTCCCTTCTGTTGAGATACTCTTTCTTCGTAGGCGAATTGGTAGTCACGGACTTTCCAGCGCGTTTACCACCCTTGCCTGACTCTTCTTTTTAGCGATTTTGTGGAGTCGAAATTCCGGAGTCGCAGCCCTTCCTTGAGATTTACCTCTCTTGCCGAAAGCTGCGTTTTAAGTTTGGAGGATTTCTGGAGAGAGTATCTTGGGTGAGATTTATTTCTTCTGATTCTTCTTATTGTTAATTTAATCTGACTGAAGAGTATTTCAACAGGACGGGTTTATATATTATTTAATTTCGACTTATGCTAAAATTTTGCTCGCGCAAATCTTAGCATAAGTACGAACATAAATTAAAATTTTTACAGTTATAATGGAATGCTATATATATATATATATATATATATATATATATATATATATATATACTTCTATATATATATATATATATATATATATATATATATATATATATATATATATATATATATATATATATATATATATATATATATATACCCTAGGCAATATAAAGTGGGAATAAATTTGTTTTCTATAATATTTCATGATTTAAAAAATTGTAGGTGTAACAATAAACTCGTCGTTTAGTTTAGATTTTCTCAGAAGAAAATTAGTGAACCTATTTCCAATGATTTTCCTTCCCTATTACCTTATAAGTCAAAAGGCGAATGAAAGATTCAGTATCAATCATGGTTGTGGAGTCAGAGTCGGGGAATCAGTAATTTTGAAGGGAGTGGAGTCGGATTCGGTAATTTTGACGAGGGTGGAGTCGAAGTCAGAGTCGATAATTTTCAAGAGGTCGGAGTTGAAGTTGGAGTCGGTAACTTTCAAGATAGTAGGGTTGGAGTCAGAAAATTTTGAACTGGCAAAGTTGTGAATTGTGACTGTGAGTGCTTCAAAATCACTTCATACAAATTTACTGACTTGCGACTTCCACATCAAAATATGCAACTGCAAATTTCGAAGTTTTTTAACCTGCACCTTATGTTTCTATTTGGATTGTATTCTAATTAATTCAACCTTCAACCTTGTACTATCTATATTTAAGATTATGAAGAAACAAAAGACTCCATGGTACGAAGAGAAATTTCTCTCATTGACAATGATATTCTACTAGTTGCTGTTTATGTTGATCCTATCTACAGACTACAGGATAGGCTTAACTGAAGATCAACAACAAAAAGCAAAATCTGCACTTTGCAACGTTGCAATTTGTACTAAAGGGTTGCAAGAAGTTCAAGAAGAAAAGGATACATCTGAACATACTGTAAGTGATGAAACTACGGTTATCCCCATTACTACCTTCTCAAGTCATTCTTCAGACAGCTCAGAAGAATGTGTATGAAAAGCTTCTAGATATTGAAGAGCTTAGTCGAAAGCGTCGACGGGTTCAAGAAAAAGGTAAAGGTTCTTCCTCATCCTTGTACACAATATTCCATAACTTTAAACAAAATATCTTTGCTGCACTGAAAGAAGCTGAAAAAAATTGATATAACTTCAGCTTAAATTAAGAGATTACTATGATGAGCAGAGAATTGGCAATGCGCAGCGGCGCGCTGACACCAAACAGGAACAAAATAGTCCCTGTTCGGGCGCCAAATAAATTTTCTCTTATGTTACGGGGACTAGGAATGTCGAATGGATTCGTAAAAACTGAATTTAACTGCAACTGAAATTCTGATTGAAACAGAATGAATCTGACTGTACAAATGAAGAGAATACGAATCGACTTTTCCCAGACCCCTGATTATGAAAATGAAGAACTGTCAATAGTAAGAATAGGAAAAAATTGAGTCTCTCACCGTGAATTTCTTCCCACTTCTAAGACCTTCAGCCTTCACTCTGAGATACGGAGATGTGCTGAATAAAACCCAGTCGTATGCTGAAAAGGCCTTAATCAAACGGTGGGTAGTTGTCTTGGAACTATCTGCCTGCCTAGCATCATCGCGTGTAGGTGTTGCGCATTGTCAATTGGTCAGATGAATCTTGAGTGAGTGGTGGTAAGAACAGCGACCGCGATAGCGACAACCTTATGTGTATAATAAATAAGAGAGGCTCTATGAGATCATAGAGACGGTGAATTGATGAGACTGTAGTGGATTGAGATCAATCCACTAATATTTAGGAGATCGAGATAGATCTCTCGACGTTAAATCAGCACAAAAATTAAGCAGCGAGATAATGAAGACGGTGATTTCAATAAAGTTGTTTTTCTGAGATGAGATAAGAAAAATACAGCAACTGAAATCAGATGTTCTAGAAAAGATGAGATGAGACGAAACACTGTCTGTGACTGGGAATAAAACAGTCCCAAAAAATAGAAGTAATCCACGAATAAGAATAATCCACAAATAGAAATCTGTGCTTCCAACCCAAAACTAAAAGATGTACTCCGCAATCAGCCCAAAATAAAAAGGTTCCAAAATAAGAATCAAAACTTAGAAGTATCAATCCAATTCTAACCTGGGAATAAAAGCCTGAAAGAGAAGACAATCTTTTAATGTCTTATCTCTTCATGTAAATACAATAGATATTTGTATTTAAGAATCTTAGAATCTTACCCAATTCGACGAGCTTGTATGCTTGGGCTTCTTATTTCCTTTGGCGGAGTTCAAGTAGGAGTTCTGGACGGATCTACAAATAAAAGATGCTTTGAGTGATGATATATCGGTTGCTAGTTTGTATTAGAACCACAACTAAACGAGAGTCTTACTTGTTCCTTCTGCATGTAATTCTTGGTTCCTGTATCTGCGGTGGGTGCACAATAGGGTGGAACGAAAAATCTTATTTCCTTTTTTTAATTTCTAATAGTGCGGAAAAGTTGCCTTTTGATGTAAAAAAGACAAAAATAAAATTTGATGGTAATCGGAGCATGCCTTGAGGTGCCGCAAGTGCAATAACATTTCATAAATTTGATTTTTTTTTGCTCTATCTCAACCTTTCTCTCTAGTTTCTTATATGCACTATAAAAGTCCAATTACAAAAGTTCGTAACTTTTCTGACCTTTTTATTAATATAACAAACTTTTTCTTTGAGGCTTTTAATTTTAGGGTGAGGATAAAAAAATAAATGTCAAAAATAAATATTTATACTAAAAAGATGGCCATGCGTGCATTATGTGTTCAGTGTGCACTTGTGCATTCGTTAGCCAGGCTGGGGTCGCTAGTTCCCTAGCAGAATTCACCGAGTTCAGACTTCAGAGTCATTGTAAGTGATACGGTATATTTTGAGTGTGTGTGTATCGCTGTTATTAATATTGTGTAACAAACAAGTTAATACTAGACAAATGGTGAAATGTCCTATTTTCGGACGTTTTAATGGTTTAAGTGTAGTAATGTTGCCAATATATGAAGATGTAATGAAGTGCTATTTTCTTGTAAGACGTAACCTCAAGCCAGATACATCATCGGAGGAGCCAACTGCAAGTGAAATATTTTATAATTTAACTAAGAAAATCGAAAATAGATGGTTAAAATCTTCTATTCCTGTAGTTTCTAATACCCGAATTTTACAAATGATAAAAGCTTATCATGACAAGTACCTAAATTTGTTAAGATCTATAAAAAGAAAAGAATCAGAAAAGCATAATTCAAACCTTTTTATATTTAAAGAACATGCTAAACTCTTATTTGATATTGCTGCCTGCAGACGTTTAGACTTCAACAATGTAGTTTTAAAAAAGAAAGGAAATTCCTTTATTTAGAGCAGGAATTTTTGAAGGATCAAGATCATCCAGGAAAATGGTTTTGGGTAATGTTGATAAGGTTACCACAAATGCTTTGTTATTGAAAGATGCAAGGAAAAGTAAAGAAATACAGTGGAAATTTAAATTTACTCAAGAAAATTCACAAAATACCACAATGATATCAACGTTTATTGATAGTGATGACAGCACGGAAGAAGAAGTGACAGAAAAGCTCACTGTTAGTGATGAAGAACAAGAGAGCTTTTTACAAGAAGAGACAATTTTACCAGGTTCTTCAGCATTACAAGAAACTAATAAAATAGCTCAAATGCACATTAAACTGCCGTCTGTTGCGTCCATATGTGATCGCACAGGAATATCTGATAGAGCTGCTGCAGCAATAGCAAGCGCTACTTTGCAGAACTTAGGTTTAATAAATAATGATGACAAAAGTAAAGTAATCGATTGAGTGAAAATTAGACGAGAAATATCAAAGAACAGGGAAAAATGCTTTCAAAACAGTCAGGGTCTGATAACCGAAAATAGGGGATTGTTTTTCGATGAAAGGAAAGACAAAACAATTATTCAAGAAAAGAAAGGAAATAAATTTTATAAAATGGTTACTAAAGAAGAACACGTTTCGCTAATAGAAGAACCAAAATCAAAGTTTTTAGGCCATGTAACACCAATATATGGTACTGGAAAAGATATTTCAGAGAGCATGATTGATTTTTTCCGAGATAACGAACATTTTTTGAATTTTACCGCGATTGGATGTGATGGAACAGTTGTAAATACTAGAGTCAATAATGATGTGATTTCGTTGTTAGAAAACAAAATAGGAAGATCACTGCAATGGTTAGTTTGCTTATTCCATGATAACGAACTGCCTTTACGCCACCTTTTTTATTCTTTAGATGGGAAAACTATGGGTCCCAATGAGTTTAAAGGAAAACTAGGTAAGCATCTGCAAAACTCATGAGCTTCCTGTGGTACCCTGTTTAAGAATTTAAAATAACCTTCCTTTATTTTAAAATATAAGTGACTTAAGTACAGATCAGAAGTATTTAATGGAAATGTGTATTGCTGTATCTAGTGGAAACTGCTCGTTGGATTTACCTTTGGAAAACCTGTTAACTCAAGATGGCTTACATTAGCAAATCGAATACTTCGATTGTATGTGGCAAATGAAAAACCTACTAACAACCTTCAAATTCTGGCTAACTTTTTTGTAAAAGTTTATGCACCCGTGTGGTTTAACATTAAATTGAAACCTTCATTCTCGAATGGTTCTAAACATCTCTGGAAGTTTATTTCTAACTCACGCTGTCTAACTACTGATCTTAAAAAAAATAATAGATCCAGTTATTCAAAGAAACGGTTACTTTGCAGCTGCGGAAAATATTCTTTTTGTCCACGTTGTGATGAGCGCAAACATATAAGAGAGCTTGGTTTGAGCAGACTTCTAAAAGCAAGGGCAGGGAGTGGACGTGGAATTAGAAAGTTTACAATTCCAAAAATCGACTTTGACGCTAATGATTACATTTATATGATCCTATGGTATGACATTTAAATCACAGGCCCCCAATGACAAAGTATATTTCCAATGATTCCCTTAAACAATTCATTATGAAAACCTCCGAATCAACTGTTGTAGAGAACCTGCTAATTGACTTTCCCAGGTTCCCATGTCGCACACAAGACTTGGAAAGAGCTGTTAAACTAGTTACTGAGTCATCTTTGTCTGTCTGTAGATCACCTTCAAGGGAAAGTTTTATTAACGCAAAAATTGTATCTCAAAAGAATATGCCAAAATTCGATACAAAAAAAAACAAAAAAAAAACATTTCAATGTTCCATTGAAGTGAAAAACAAAAATTTTCAAATGTTTGGAAATTATTAGTCTCATCAAGGATTTAATTGATTTACATTTTTGGTTCTCATTTCAAAGAAATTTTTGTATACATGTACCACATAATATGCGATTCACCTTGTTTCATTTTCTTTTATTCAAAGTACTGTAACATGTGTTAACAAAGTATAATAATTTGGTAAAAAATGAGAAAAATATAAAAATTGCTCTAAAGTCAATTTCTCATTGTTCATAATATTTTGTGCAGACTGTCTTTCTTTTTTGAATCTAAGAAAACAATTGTTACTAATTGCATTACTTCCCAGTAAATGTGTACAACTGTATACAAATTCAATAAAAATATACTCAACCAAATTTTGAATTTTTATTAAATTCTAAAAAATTTCAAATTTTTAGGCTCTTTGCGGCACCTCAAAACGTTGTAGTAGAGCAATGAAATTTTGTAATCTTTATTATGAATCTAAAAGACAACTTTTGCCAGCTATTAGAAACCTCAAATCGAAAAAAATATTTTTAGGCCGGTTTTCATTCCACCCTAGTGCACAACACAAAAAGATTGATTGTCTGTTGAGCACTTCACTGATTCACTGATTGTTTATAATTACTGTGACCCGTATTTTACAAAGTCACTGGGTGTATTTGAACAACACAATAATGTTCGGAAACTATTTGTAGTTTCACTATTGCACTAAACGATACACAGTAATTATTCAATGTTTCTTTTAGAAAATACTACAACTCGGAACATCAGAATATATTAAGACATCAATCAATGTTTTCATCTCAATCCTAAATAATAGACTTTGAGTACTTCTGGTGATAAAACATTATCAACCAGAAGTACGGGGAAAAACATAATTGGATTAACATATGCATGAAATGAAATAAAAGAAATAAACCAAAATGTAAATCAACATAATACTTTTGATACTTTGATAAATATTAACCATAATATTTATATTCCTGAGAAACAGAAAAACTAAAACTAATAATGGGACACCATCATATATAAGGATGGTACTCCCCATTATATCCCCCCACACCAAGCCTAAACCCCCACCTACATTTTTACAACAGAGGAATCAATGAGGATGTTGGAGAGCTTAGCAGGCTTGGTAGGTGATATAGGAAGACAAAAAGAAAATAAACTTTGAGACAAACTAACAGCGAAACTATAACTAAATCACAGAAAAACTATTTACAACACAACCAACAACAACATGAACATCCAACACTTAAGAACGATGATAGTGAAATGACGACACGATCTTGGTAGTTTCTTCTTCCTCAGACAATTTCTGACGCCATAGCTGAAATAATAAACTTCTTTGGTGTTCTGTCATTTCTCTCCAATTGAATTGCTCCATGGCCCTCCGAATACTGGATCTTATTATCCCTTGGGTTAAGGCATCATTTGGAAATTTTGGGGTCATGGTAGTTGTTGTCGAAGGCTGCACGTTGGACGTCTGTGGCGTCAAATACTGCGACAACTTATCCGAGATAGGATAAGCAATTTGAGATTGAGGTTGCAAAGTGGCCGTGAACTCTGGGATATATACATTTGGCTGAGGTTGTGGAATCCCTTGATTCCATCCAGGTTGAGCAACGGAAAGGTGTTGGAGATCAGGTAAAGCCGTTTCCATTGGAAATGTTGGAAACTGATAGAGGTTAGAAGAGGTGGAAGTCTGTGGAAATACCAGCCTCTCCCTCATACTGGGACGAGTAGTAGAAGTCGAAGGCTGCACCACTCTGATCGCAGATTGTATTATCTGGTCGCGTTCCTCACTATAGGCAGAAGAACGGCTATCTCGATCACGATGTTCACTGGAGCCTGAAGAACTTCTGGAACTATTCCTGGAGCTTTTTGAACTCCTCGACGAGTGGGATCTAGAAGAAGATCTGTGAGATGATCTAGGGAGTGAAAACTCATTCCTATATTTCTCCATAAAGGATTTTAAAAAGAGACGGTTAGGATGAACTCCATCCGGTAACAATGGTGAGTTCAGAGTCATTTGTTCTTTTTTTAAGTATTTTCTGTGTGGAGGCATTCTTTCATCCCGACTGTGTTTGTCTATGCCGTAATGGAAATTTAGGACATAATTACCTCGTAAACAATTCTTATGAGGCCAATCAAATTCTGGATATGCCAATCCTTCCAGTCGTTTGTGAGCCTTGATGGCATGGTCTCTCATGTTTTCGGGAGACAGAATGGGGTCATTTTTGAAATGATCATTGAAACCTGAACCCCAGTCCTTACGGAGACGTTTCTGGTTAAAGGCGTAGAAATCTTGAATCGGCGGAATCATGAGATAAACTTTTACAGCTGGATTCGCCTTCATTGCCATGTCGGTGATTTGGGTCGTGATCGGAGGTACCCCATCAATCGGAAAATCCGGTACTGGTTCAAACACTGATGAGATTTTGTTCTCAGCATTAACTACCTCTCTCTTCTTCCATGCTAGTGTGGTCTGCGCCCAAATAAGCACAAAATCCACGGATGAATTCATCTTCGCCTCCACTTTAGTGGGACAGGCAGCGACATGACGGCCTGAGCTGAAATCAGTTTTAACATCTATCCCATATCTTTGGTAGAGCATTCTTTTCTCATCTTTAAAGAGTGCCACCACACTGGCTCCAACAACAAGTAAAGTCGGCATGGTACTGGAGATCTTAAGATGAAAGGAACTGCTTCAGTAACTTGAGATAGACAGCAGCTGCGAGAATAAATTACCATAAATTAATACCACATTTAAAATACATATTATCGTGCATGTATGTGTGTTATGTTTTGCAACTTTTCTGAGTAATTGTTCTGTGATGGTTGAGGCAGAAATACAGATGCATCCATACCTATCCATATATATACATGCCTAGGTATGTAAACATGTGTATTTTATTTACAAAGAAATAAAGTGTGATGGAGAGATTTCCATAATATGATATCAACCATTTTTGATAGAGTGTAAGAAAATCTGTAGTCAGTGATGCTGCGAGTGATAGCTGAAACTTACTAGTATAAGGCAGAATAAACTTTGAATGTAAATGTGCGTGATAAGGAAAATAGTCAGAGATTAAGAAAGCGGCTATAAGTCCTTATGTCCTTACATTATGCAATTAATATCTGCATTCTGACATCCTTGTCCGCATTTCGGCATCTTTATGCGCATCCCCACATTTCAATCGGATACGGAACTAAAATATCTATCTATTCTCCTAAACCTAGTATACTATAATATATCATAATATAACACTTTCTTATTCCCAATAATAAATAATTGGCAATAAGGACAGAGAGTTTTTTTTGCATAAGAGTTGTGAAAGAATCAATTTATTCAGATTTTTGGATGTAGTCTCCTTCTTTCATCAGGGCATCAACGAGAACTGCTTACACAATCTGAAATGAGAGAATTACATACTGACCCTGATAACCTTGTCGTAATACCCTGCTTTACCAAGCAGGATCTCACTTGACGCGGCCATCATAAACAAAGAGAAACAAAACTAGACCTATCTAACCTATAACAATATGACTTACACCTGAAGTTCTTTCTTCATATCCTTTTGTGACTGACTGACTGACTGACTGACTGACTGACTGACTGGCTGACTGAGTGTCTGACTGACTGACTGAGTGTCTGAGTTACCCGATGATCCGAGACTGACCGTACTATATATACTTACGTACTTACTCTTTGAATTTAGATCTTTCTTAATTCTTCTTCAACAAAGATTACCGACAATATTGACTGCTTTATGACCAACACATTTGAAAACTATCCGAAATTGGATAACATGTAGACAACAATAAGCTATTTCTTCTGCGACGTCGGATGTATTCCAGTGGAGTCATCATTTTCTTCTTGCGTTCCAGTAGCCATCGGCATCAAGTAATTGTAGTGGATGCCACTAAGGCATTTTAAACAACAGCTTTGGTCTCTAAACTGACCACCATGTACAATTGGTCGATCATTATTGTAATAAACCATAACTGTTACTCTATACATTTCTGCAAAAGCAGTAAGAACTTCAGGAAGAGGCAACTGTCCTGGGAGCTGAAGTAATCTTAATCTCTTTTGGACTTGCCTACCCTGTAATTTATATTTGTGGGGATGATTCCGGAGTTCTTGGATGATACTTTTCCGTAGTTCTGCATGTCGATCCTTTGTACCATACAAATAAAGCGAAAAACACTTATATAGGGAGTCACCTCCTCCTGCTATTTCAATTTGGGAAAATCCCTCAGGGATGTAATCCATTGAAACATCTACTGGTACAGGTTCAGAATCAACTTCAACTGGGGAACGAGAAAAAGCGTCGGCGACCACGTTCTTGTTTCCGGAAATATGTTGTATCTCGAAATCATACTCGTACAGTTCCTCCATGGTCCTGGCGAGTCGCCCATCGACAAGACTCATGTTTTGTAAGTATATAAGGGGCATGTGATCAGTGAAAATAATAAATTTCACTCCGCGAAGAAATGGTCGTAATGATTTAACGGCCCACCTTAGTGCTGTAAGCTCTTTGTCGATAACCCCATAATTCCTTTGAGCTCGTTAAAAGACAGAAATAAATGCAATAGGTTTACGTTCCCCACTTTGTATTTGTGAAAGGCACGCACCAGCTCCGAAATCAGAGGCATCTACATGAAGTTCCATCGGAGACGACGTCGGAGAGTAGTCGGGAAATCCCAACAAACTGGGGTTGACTAGGGCCTTTTTCAAGTCATCAAAGGCCTGTTGACACTCTGGTTTCCATTGCACTGTTTTCCCACCTGTCTGACAAGACAAGGGTTTGCTTATCTGCGAACAGTTAGGAATATGCCTGCGGTAGAAATTTACCATACCTAGGAACTGACGTAACTGTTTTACTGTGCTAGGGACAGGAAATTCTAAAGCCCCTTTCAAATTTTTCTGCAAGGGTAAAATACCCTTATCCGAAATTTTGTGACCAAGAAATTCTACTTCGGTTCGACAGAGACGTGTTTTACTCGGCTTAAGTTTATAACCATTTTGTTCCAAAGCGGAAAGAACTTTGTCCAACGTTATGAGATGATCTTCGAAATCTTCACTCATAACAATAATATCGTCCACGTAAACCATTACTTTAGACCATGGTAACTCAGCCAACGCTAGCATCATACCTCTTTGAAATGTGGCCGGACCATTTTTTACCCCAAAGGGCATCTTTAAGTACTCATATTGAGCAAATGGTGTGGAAAAGGCAGTCTTTTCCACACTGTCCGGCTCCATGGAAACCTGGTAATATCCACGGACAAGATCTATAGTGGTGAAATAAAAATTACCATACATGTTATAGATCATGTCAATGAGGTTTGGCAACGGGAAAGAATCCGTCTTGGTTACGTTATTTTGTTTCCGATAGTCTATACATAAACGTAACTTACCATCTGGCTTTCTAGCTGGTACTACTGAGGCTGAGTAAGGGGATTTGCTGGGTCGAATTATATCCTGCTCTAATAGTTCTTTACACCTGCATTGTTGCTCAATTTCCTGAGCTAAAGGTCCCTGAAATCGTCGAACAGGAAGTCGAACAGGACTCGTACTTTCCACTTCGATGGTGTGGGTGATATTTGTAGCCACCCCAACGTCGTGGTCACCAAAACTTAAAGCAGCTTGGTGATTCATTAGTAGTTGTACGAGTTCCTGTTTCTGTGTTAAACTAATTGGTAGGTCTGCAAAACAAAATTCCTCAGCTAATTTATCCTGTGTCCATTTTTCTTTTTTCTGAAAGCGATTATCGGACTCAGCTTGTACTGTATAAGCATTTGCTTGGAAATGATTTTCTTCCGTTAAAGCCACTACTTTTTCAATAATTGTATTTTTCCGGAGATATTGGTTTTTTCCGGTTATATTCATTACTGCAACCTGTGACGGCGAACTGAGATCTAGAATACCAGAAATAGGTTGCCATTTTGTATTGCCACCCCCTTGAAAACCCACCAACGATAATGAATTGTCCGTAGGACCCTTTATTTTCACCATCTTACATGAATAAGGTGGAAGAACAGTAGAATGGGTAGTTACACAGTGAAAGAAAGGGAGTGACAAACTATGATCCAAAGCAATGACTTCGAATTCATCTCCTACCCGATGTACCAGTTCCCTATTAGTTAAATCGGGCAATAAGTCATTGTCTTTCAAAGAAACAGCTCCTAAGACCATAAATTCCGGCATTACCTCAGTGGGGACCACGAAAAAGAGAATTGGTTTGGTCATGAACCCAGTATCCTTCGAAAAGGTTTTGGAGAAATAAAGTGGAAGTTCAACATATGAAGTAATGGGAACTGTGTGGTTTCGTTGCAATCCACTTATGGCTTTAATTCCCACTTCCGCCGATGGATGTAATTCTACATTCTTAAGTTGATCAGCAACCAGGGTAGAACTAATCAGACTCACACTGGCCCCTGTATCGACCATGCATCCGTAATATCCGGAACTATTAGGACTGAAAGCAACAGAAACCAATAATGGGTCAGTCTGTGCAGCCGAAACTAAATTTACATGAATGGTCTTTAATTGACCTTCGAGGTTCTGCGTTTCCTTTAATGCATCTGAGGGTAGATTGGAAATCTCTACATTATTGGAGTTGTTTCCTGAGTCAGCTTCTACAATTTGCTCCACCGGATGACTCACTTCCGTGGAGGTGGCCAGTTTAAAGCTTCAGCGCCGTGGCTAACTGGCTTATCATTTACACCCTTGCACTGGCCCTCATAATGGGACAAATCACACCATTCACACGGGTCCAGATATCTGCGAGTAAGACGAGAATTTTCATCCGCCCTATTGTCTGTTGATCGTTCGGTATTCCTCGGCATTGGAGCGGGGGCTGTGTTTCTGAGTTTCGCATTTGCGTTTGAGGACGATGAAATCTTCTTAATATCTCCTGAAATGTGGTTCTGAGGAGCTGCGTTCTGAGGTGATGACCTTGGACGATTATCTGCAGTCCGAGGAGGAGTTTTGTAAGGACATTTGATTCCGGGATGGGGTCCATTACAGAAGGGACAGTTCAACCGCCGGGAAATAGGTGGTGATTTCTGTGGCGATCGATATGACCGACACTCAGTACGGATATGTCCCTTTTTCCGGCAATAACTACAAATACCGAGGTATTTGTAGCAATCTTGCATACAATGGCCAATATTGTCACAATATTCGCATCTTACCTCTGCGAGGGACTTGGGTGCTGCAGGCGAATATGTGATCCTATGGCGATTGTAGTTGTACGAACTCTGCTTCCGGTCATCATCTTGTCGGCGATTATCTCTGTAATATTTGCTTTCCTTCCGGTTGGTATTTCTGCTATACTGATTTCCATTAGGATCAGCAACTCTAGAACTATAGGAAGGAGATTTGCGACCTTTACCATAGTTGTTGGTCTCATCCTTCAAAGTATCTACCCAACCGGTGGGATGAACGACATCGATACGTATCGTTTCATTCAAATCTTGATCCAGCGGTTCGATTGTGTTCGAAATATGGGATTTCCTTATAGGGCTCTGAGTTGGTCGTCCGTCTGAAATAGGAGTCGGAAATGCTTGATCCTGCTGATATAGTGAATCAGCAAAGCTGACGATATCCTCCCACGCGACACGTGCTCGTGTATTATGTTCCCTTTGGACAATATATTCGTTTACCCGTTCCTTAAGAGAAGGTGGAAGGCTAAGAATAAATGCGGTGCGCAGAGAATTGTGCTTGCGCATGTCTAAGCCATTATATGCCCTACGGGCTAACTGCTCCAAACGAAGAGCAAACATACGTATGCCTTCGTTCATATGACGGTAAGCAGCGTGGTAGGCTTGAAGCCTATAATTGTCTTTCCGTTTTTCTTCGGTGTGATACCAACGTATGAGGGTATCTTTCACAGAAGCATAATTCCTGACATCCTTGGTGATGAGTTTGCACAATTGGAGGAATGACCCTTCCAATTGTCGACCCAACAAACGCAACCATTGCTGAGGAGCGTTTGGGTAATTGAGGCTGCAATATGCCTCGAAATCAACGAAATATTCAAGGATATCCTGGTCTGCCTCATTCTTGTATTTCCCAGGATCGACGACTTTCAACTTCTGGGAATTCTTCAGTAATTGTGTTAAAAGAACAATGGCTTTTGAAATCAGTTCCATATGATGTTCTCTTCGATCTGAGTAATTTGTATAATACGTAGTATGAGGTTGTTGAGGTTGAGGTGGAATAAAACCAGGCCTTCTGGAATAGTGAGCAGGAACATTCCGAGATGTGGACAAAACATTCTGCGATGCGGCTTGTGGAAGATCTGAAGCTGTAGTTATTACCGGAGAAATAACTTGTCTATGTCGATGAAGAGCAGAGGGGGAGATACCCTCCGAACTTAGAACAGGCAAAGGCATTGTTTCAGCCTTTGCCGGTGGCGGAAAACGAAGAAATCCATCTTGTTCACTTGGTGGTTGAATTCCATCAGCGTGTGGTGAAGTTTCATACCGAATATCTTCCCCCAAAAGAGAAGCATTAGTTTGAGAAAATTCCGGAGAGATCACCGGAGTATCCAAATTCAAATGTGGAAAGTCTTGGAGCATTGTATCTGGAAGATCAACGAGTCGTTCCTCCGAAATTCCTTGCTAAGCTGGCTGACTTACCGGACTAGTATACCTACCTGTGGTATCCGGGTTCCTTAGCCTTTGAGATCTACGTTCTTTCAATACTCCGAGATCCTTTTTCAGTGTTTTTACTAATTCCTCGGCCTGCTCTATTGGCATGACCTCATGTGTGACTGACTGTGCGATGTTAGTGATATTAACATCAGCGTTTCTAGCCCTATCTACCCCTACATCAGAATAGTCTACGTGAGCCAAATTGTCAACTCTATCCCTAACACTAGCACTAACTCTAGTACCAAAATCAATATCCGATTGCCTCTTTTTATCCTCCTCTAGGAAAGCTTGCATTGCTTCCGCTCCTGATCCCGTGAAATCTTTATTGGGATCATCCATTATGACTTACTTCTTTACTTCTTACTTCTCGGTAAGTCACATGCAATAGAAAGAGGAAAAAAAGGAATGCAGAGTAAATAACAGGGATAAAAGTGTTCCAGCAATATGAGGCGAAAACAATGTTGGTTTCAAAACAACCAGAGTTTTGTGGAGATATACGAAATCAGTGATGATTCAGCGAGATTGCTGAAAAGAAACCATATGAAATATTTTCTCCAATATTTTCAGCAACAAAATCGATGAAAAGTAGACAATATGAAGTACTTTTGATAAGCAGAGAACTCTGATGAGCAGAGAATTGGCAATGCGCAGCGGCGCGCTGAACACCAACCATGGGAACAAAAATAGTCCGCTGTTCGGATGCGCCAATAAATTTCCTCTATGTTACGGGGAACTAGGATGCGAATGGATTTCGTAATAAAAACTGATTTACTGCAACTGAAATTCTGATTGAAACAGAATGAATCTGACTGTACAAATGAAGAGAATACGAATCGACTTTTCCCAGACCCCTGATTTTGAAAATGAAGAACTGTCAATAGTAAGAATAGGAAAAAATTGAGTCTCTCACCGTGAATTTCTTCCCACTTCTAAGACCTTCAGCCTTCACTCTGAGATACGGAGATGTGCTGAATAAAACCCAGTCGTATGCTGAAAAGGCCTTAATCAAACGGTGGGTAGTTGTCTTGGAACTATCTGCCTGCCTAGCATCATCGCGTGTAGGTGTTGCGCATTGTCAATTGGCCAGATGGAATCTTGAGTGAGTGGTGGTAAGAACAGCGACAGCGATAGCGACAACCTTATGTGTATAATAAATAAGAGAGGCTCTATGAGATCATAGAGACGGTGAATTGATGAGACTGTAGTGGATTGAGATCAATCCACTAATATGTAGGAGATCAAGATAGATCTCTCGACGTTAAATCAGCACAAAAATTAAGCAGCGAGATAATGAAGACGGTGATTTCAATAAAGTTGTTTTTCTGAGATGAGATAGAAAAAATACAGCAACTGAAATCAGATGTTCTAGAAAAGATGAGATGAGACGAAACACTGTCTGTGACTGGGAATAAAACAGTCCCAAAAAATAGAAGTAATCCACGA
The DNA here is from genome assembly GCA_015478945.1 of Trachelipus rathkii. Lineage (NCBI taxonomy): Eukaryota > Metazoa > Arthropoda > Malacostraca > Isopoda > Trachelipodidae > Trachelipus > Trachelipus rathkii. The sequence continues at coordinate 25,415 of JABUQX010112440.1, forward strand.
ATAAGAATAATCCACAAATAGAAATCTGTGCTTCCAACCCAAAACTAAAAGATGTACTCCGCAATCAGCCCAAAATAAAAAGGTTCCAAAATAAGAATCAAAACTTAGAAGTATCAATCCAATTCTAACCTGGAAATAAAAGCCTGAAAGAGAAGACAATCTTTTAATGTCTTATCTCTTTATGTAAATGCAATAGATATTTGTATTTAAGAATCTTAGATTCTTACCCAATTCGACGAGCTTGTATGCTTGGGCTTCTTATTTCCTTTGGCGGAGTTCAAGTAGGAGTTCTGGACGGATCTACAAATAAAAGATGCTTTGAGTGATGATATATCGGTTGCTAGTTTGTATTAGAACCACAACTAAACGAGAGTCTTACTTGTTCCTTCTGCATGTAATTCTTGGTTCCTGTATCTGCAGTGGGTGCACAACACAAAAAGATTGATTGTCTGTTGAGCACTTCACTGATTCACTGATTGTTTATAATTACTGTGACCCGTATTTTACAAAGTCACTGGGTGTATTTGAACAACACAATAATGTTCGGAAACTATTTGTAGTTTCACTATTGCACTAAACGATACACAGTAATTATTCAATGTTTCTTTTAGAAAATACTACAACTCGGAACATCAGAATATATTAAGACATCAATCAATGTTTTCATCTCAATCCTAAATAATAGACTTTGAGTACTTCTGGTGATAAAACATTATCAACCAGAAGTACGGGGAAAAACATAATTGGATTAACATATGCATGAAATGAAATAAAAGAAATAAACCAAAACGTAAATCAACATAATACTTTTGATACTTTGATAAATATTAACCATAATATTTATATTCCTGAGAAACAGAAAAACTAAAACTAATAATGGGACACCATCATATATAAGGATGGTACTCCCCATTATACAGTTCTAAAAGGAAAAATGAAGGAGGACACGGCAGATGCTATTCTATTTATAAAAACTATTTCATTCAATGAGTAGATGACACTAGATGCAGGGCTGCGGAGTCTTAAAAAAAATTTTCGACTCCGACTCCGACTCCAGCTGTCAAATTCAAAATTTTGACTCCGACTCAGCTTAGTGCTTAAAGAGTTACAGTAAAACATTTTTTTGTTTCAACTATTTTTTTTTCGCTTGCTTTTGAGAATAAAAAAATATACCACTTTTCCAATGAATCTAATCTCCAAATGCTTTACGGTAAAGTACCGTAAAGACATAAAGATGTAGTCGCAACACATGACAAACAAATATATTTCAGTTTTGGAAACAAGTGTAACGTAATTATAATGCAAATTATTTTAATTTTTATTATAAAACGGCCATTATAAAATTAACAGTTTAATACTTTCAGTTTGAAGAGTAAATTTTAAAAAGTTTAATCATAATACTTAAATTACTTTTGTCCGATATATATATCATATATATATATATATAAATATTATATATATATATATATAATATATATATACTATTATTAATATTATATATATATATATATATATATATATATATATTATATATATATATATATATATATATATATATATATATTAACACTTTGAAAGACTATACAAACTTTATTTATGAAAATAGTGACAAGTTTAAAGGCTTGAATTACAGAACATACATGTATTTAAAGAATCATGTTCGCAAATGTTCAAAATGGTGACCGCCATTGTCCAGACACAGCTGATAACGGGAAAAAATGGAGTCGCAAACGACACGAAACAGTTCATTTGGAATGTTGCGACATTAGCAGTATACATTGCGCTAGTGACAGCTGCCAGATTGTAGCTAAATCTAGCAACCTGTCACTTCGTATCTATCATTTTTAGCACTTTTTAGCGACTTTCTATAGCTCATCTACCTTCCTGAGAGTTTTTTTAGCATTTTTCCTATATTTCTGGCACTTTTTAGCCTTTTTGAATATATTTTGGCACTTTTTATTACTTAGCTACCTTCCTGAGCGTTATTTTAGCATTTGTTCCTATATTTCTGGCACTTTTTTAGCCTTTTCGCTACATTTCTGGCATTTTTAGACACTTTTTAGTTCTCTGCTACCTTCCTGAGCCTTTTTATCACTTTCTGGCAACCAGCTACGTCTCCTAGCAACGGTAGCGATAGAAACTGTTAGGCTTAAATACATTTTGTTTAGCAACGGAAGCCATAGCAACCGTTAGGCTTAAATACATTTCCCTTAGCAACGAAAGCCATAGCAACCATTAGGCTTTAATACGTTACGCTAGCAACGTTAACCCAGCAACTGTTAACCTTTCAGTCACCTCAGCCATGTTCGTGAGTCAATTTTAGAGTGTTTTTGACGCTTTCGACGTTAAATTAATGGTTTTTCATTACTACGATACGTTTTTTCAGAGTTCAGCCACGCGTTTGAGTCCAGCAGTTGTAAGGATTGCGAGATCGACAGGTGACAGTTTTGTCACCCTACTTCTGACGTTATGTGACATGAAACAATAGATCAATAGATCATAGGATGGGTAGTAGGGTACTGGTGAGGGTGTTTTGATTTACTCATTTACTGCTTTAGGGTATGTAAAACATAACAATTTTAGTAAAAAAAAAAGTATATAAAAATAGTATATAAAGAACTTATTTTTATGCTATGTTTATCCGAAATGATACTCGAAGTGTGACCTGAATGAGTAGATCAATAGATCATGGATGAGGGCCCCACGTGCCGGAAAGCGAGCAACCTGGGAGAGGTTAGAGGCATAGGACTGAATTGGTATGTATTAGATGATTACTGATCTATCTTAGAGTGGTTAAACGGCAATGGTTCTTTTTGACCGTTATTATAACAGATTAAACATAGCGAGATAAATATTATTGTGTGTGTATACAAAAAAGAATATGGACGTTGGAATCAATAGATCGATGGAAGAGATGGGGCGGAAGGAATAGAAGAAAGAAGGAGAAAAGGTATCAGAGAAAAAGTTAGGTGCTCGCGTTTTTTAGATTGTGTAATAGGATTTAAATCCATAGTCCTCTCCAAGCAAATGCTGTGGGTATATAAACAAGATAACTCAAGTCTGAAGATTCCGATAATCGCTTTCAGAAAAAAGAAAAATGGACACCGGATAAATTAGCTGAGGAATTTTGTTTTGCAGACCTACCAATTAGTTTAACACAGAAACAGAAACTTATGGTTTTATGACGCAAAAACAATCGTGATGATACATTGAACTAATCCTAAATAGTATCAACTCAATGACTGGTGTTGATATGAGGGGAGTTCTTTGGGTGAGGCCACGATTCGTTGGGATAGGGTTGGGTTGTTTGAAGGTGTTACTCTTTTTGGGCTATAGGTGAATAATCACACACACACACACAAGTTCTGAGTTGAAAAAAAAATTATGTGACCGTGAATCAAATTAGATCATCAACTTGTAATCGAACGGTTCCTGTTCGAGACGGATTTGTGCGAGGGGGAACCTATTAGGCTCAGGAGAGGTAGAGTTGGTGTGTGTGATTTACTGTTTTTATCAACTCGAATGCAGTTTAGATGAGTTGCTCTAGAGCAATAGGCGAAGGGTATTGTTATATTTACGTCCTAGCAAGTCCCCTTACTCGGCCCCAGTGAGTAACACAGTACAGTAAAAAGCCGAATATTGTTTATAAAAAAGATTTACGAAGGAGATGTTAGTATCGAACTGATAGCGGAAACTTCGAATAGAATCAACGTAGTAACTTACAATAGCGAGGATGTCTTTGCGCGTTGCGAACCGTGAGAGGCGAATATGAGAGCATGAGTCTGGATAAACATTTTGTGATATTGGTTCTGATTTTTTACTTGTTTCTAGAGCGTCACTTTATATAAAAAGTGCAATATACTAGTCTTTTTAGGTTGGAAACATAGCATGTAAAAAAATTATTTTTTTTCTTTTTTTGTATTGATATGTTTACATCATACAAAAAAGGCTTGTGTTGAGACTTCAATATTTTTACTCCAAAGGCGTTTTCTCCTCAATATGGAGCCAGAGATCTCTCCGCGAATAGTGGTTGTAATGGGGAGACGACTGCCTTAGACTTTCCACCACCATTTTGCTCAAATATGAACGTAATCGTATAGGAGAGATGCCCCTTTGGCGCGGTAAAAGTAGATGGTGCTACCTTTAGGCCACATTTTCATACATTCATGAGGTGTAATCTTCGCTCGCTTAGAGCGTTTATCTGTGCTGACCTAAGAAGACCATGGTTCTAAAGTAATGAATAGGTCGTTTTAACGTAGGTACTGTCATTACTTTATTCTTAGATGTGACAAGAATTCAGAATTCCTCATACTACAGTTATTTACTGTTGGACAAAGTGGTGCTCTATGCCGTTTTGAACCAGAAATGGTATAATCTAACACCATTAGAGACGGAGAGTGTAAGATAAACCACGTCTTTCATCGTTTCGAAGCCGACGTAGAATTGTCCCATTGCGCTCTTCACAAGAATATATTCGGTGTCAAATAAGTGGTTATATTGACTTATTTCCTCTACAATGCCAAATCAGACGACAATTTTCCGCGGCACAGATATGGGGTTAACTTCGCTGACGCCCACCCTCTGAGAAAAAGGCTCGCGTTCTCGTTATACTTATGTTCAATGCTCTCTCAGAGAAGCACAGAGTCAAAACTCAGCTCTGACGCTCTTCAGTGTCCATTAATCCCAGAGTATGCGTATAAATTTTCTGAACCGCCGTTATGCCAGAACAGCCGTTTAAAAACGGCTATTTAAGATGATTCAGACAGGGAGTGAGAAGAAACATAATGTTGCTCTCGTCAGACAGGTGGGGAACTGTGCAAGGTAAATAGACGCAGGTATAAGATTATGCCAAGGCGAACGCGTTGTTCAACAATGCTGTATAATCAGCGAGCTCCGCTTGTCTTGGAGAAAAAAGTGTTATTTGAGCCAAAGATCAGGCTCCAGACCACTAGTCACCACCGAGCGTTTGCATTGATGAGTATTTCCTCGACGTGTTTACTGGCGTCCGACGTCGTTCTCCGATGGAACTTCATGTAGATGCCTCTGATTTCGGAGCTGGTGCGTTGGACCTATTACACTATCTATTTCACCGTTCAATAACGCGCGCTCAAAGAGTGTTGGAGAGAACGAAAACCGGCGATTTGACATATACTTAGTATTTCTACTGCTTGCGCGTTCATTCTGCGACGCTCAAAGCGCGCTATACTACTTTTCCGGAGGCCCCGAAACCCGGTTATTCTAGACAAAGATTGCTTTTAACAGCACTTAAAGTAGTGGTTACTCTTCGATTATTAAATTATCATTATATAACTAGTACACTAATTTCATTCGCGGTAGTTGTAATATTTATATTATTATTTTTTCATACTGATTCCACATTGCCCCTTATGATTATACTTTACAAAACACATGTAGTCTTTGTCTCAGTATAATGGGCGACTCGCCAGTAAGTGAACCTAATGGAGAACTAGTACGAGTATTTGATATATTTCGATAATATTAAAACCATAATTGTCTCTCCGCGATAAATCTAAAGTAAATAACGTTAGCGTATATCGCCGCAGAGACCCTTTTATCGCGTCATCTCCCAGTTGAGTTGATTCATATAAGCCATCAGCAAAATTTAAATGTTTAACCTTCGATGTAGAGTGATAAGTTTGTACAATGTTATTTTTACTAATCGTGGTAGGTGGATTTATCCCAAACCGTGTGTAAACACAAATAGCCAAGGAGAGCGAATTCGGTTAGCGACTACTCTTTAAAAATTTAACTCATATATAAATGTCGCTAAATGGCACAAAAAGACGAACTGGTTCGCATGACAGATACGTAGCGGAAAGAAGTAGTGTAGTCAGAATTGAATACATTCCCGCGTACAACCTACTCTCCCTCACATACTTTTATTCGAGATAAATTTCGTTCGTGAGTACCAATGGTGCGAAGGTACACAACCCAAGGAGATATACAAGAGAACTTTTACTCTCAAAGAGGCTGCCCTAGATGACGATTATAAGTTCTTCTTTCTTAAGATAATTCATATTTCTTATTCCTGGCCTGTATCTTTTGCAGCATAATTGTGCCCTTTCTTAATCTACTCATAGACTTTACTGAGATATAGAGCGAGAGTTTATGGTTTATATTACATATAATGTCGTATACCAATTGTTACAATGAGTTGGTCAGTTTTAGAGACACAAAGCTTAGTTGTTTTAAAAATTGTTTAAAATGCCTTAGTGGCATCCACTACAATTACTTGATGCCGATGGCTACTGGAACGCAAGAAGAAAATGATGACTCCACTGGAATATCATCCGATTATATATATATATATAATATACGTCGCAGAAAGATAATAGTCATTATTGTAGTTACATGGTTTATCCTAAATCTCGGATAATTTGTCAAATGTTGTTTCTATATCAATAAAGCAAATTATTTTTCATGAGTTAAGTGAAGAGAGTTATAAAGAAAGATCTAAATTCAAAGTGAAGTAAGTATAAGTAAGATATTAATTATTTATAGTACAGGTTTTACAGTCTCAGATTCAATCGGGTTAACTCATAGATCAACTTCAAGTCTTAGTTTCAGTCATAGATCACATCTTAAGTTTCAGCTACTCAGTCAGTCAGTCAGTCAAGTCTCAGTCAGTTTCAGTTACTTAGTCAGTCACAAAAGGATATGAAGAAAGAACTTCAGGTGTAAGTTCATTTAATTGTTAATAGTGATTAGATAGGTAGTTATTGTGTTTCTACTTTTATGTGTTTATGATTATGGCCAGCGTTCAAGTGATTAATCCTGCTTGGTAAAGCAGTTATATATTATGGATTTTTACGACTCAAGGTTAATCTTAGGTGTCTATATTAAGTTATTAGTAAATTTTCATCTCATTCAGATTGTGTTAAGCTCAGTCTCGTTGATTGTCCCTGAATTATGAAAGAAGTGAAGACTACATTCCAATAATAAATATCTGTTATATAATTGTTAATTCTCTTTTCACAAATCATCTTATGTCTCAAATAAATTTAAAAACTCTTCTGTCCTTTATTGTCCAAATTATTTTAATTATTATGGGTATATTAAGAAGACTAAAAAATTATGATATATATAATTATTAATTAAGTAGTTATAACTAAGGTTTTAGAGAGATTAATTACAGATGAGATATTTTAGTTCCGTATTTACATATTGAAATGTGGGTGAGATGCGTGCAATTTAAAAGATGCCTTAGTAAAATGCGGATACAAGGATGTCTCAGTAATTGCAGATTTATTAAATTGCATAATGTAAGGACATATGGAACTGTATATAGCCGCTTTTCTTATTCATCTTGACTATATTTTCTATACTTATTCACGCACATTATTTAACATTCAAATGTATTTTACTGTCTCATTATTACTTTTAGTAAGTTTCATGACTAATTCACTTCGACTTTAAGGTCATACACTGACTACAGATTTCTTACCTACATCTTATTTCCAAAAATGGTGATTGATATTCAATATTATTGGGAAATCTCTCCATCACAACTTTATTCTTTGTAAATTAAAAATACTAACTATAGTTTATTCATGATCCTTAAGCAATTGAATATATATTATTATAATGGTATAGGGTATGGATTAGGCTTATTCGTATTCTGCCTTTCAACCTCAATCACTAGAAACATATTACTCAGAAATAAGTTGCAATAAACTAAACACACCATACTTTATGCAACGATAATATGTATTATTTAATAATGTTTGGATATTATTTTTATATGGTTATAATTTATTCTCGCAGCTGGCTGTCTAATCTCTAAATTGATTATACCTGAAGTCAGTTCCTTTCATCTATAAGATCTCCAGTTAACCATAGCTCCGACTTAACTGTTGTTGGAGCCGGTGTGGTAGGCATCTCTTTTAAGATGATTAGAATAAAGGACTAGGGTCTACTACTTCAAGATATGGTTAGATAGATTTGATTAAATACTGATTTTCAGCTTCAGAGCTCGTCATTATTTATGTCGCTTAGCCTATGTCCACACAATTTAGTAGTGAAGGCTCGAAGTTTAATGAATTTTTCATCCGTGATGGGTATTTTGTTGGTCTATTTAATTTTGGCGCAGACTACACTATTAACTGTACATGTGTAAGTAAGAGAGTAGGTTAGTTAATGCTGAGATTAACAATTTAATCTCATCATGTTTTGAACCAGTACCGATTTTCCGATTTGATGGTATATATATTAAGTTACCTCTCTCATACGATCACGGACCCCAAATCAACCGACATTTATGCTCAAATAGATGGCTGAATTATACAGCTGTTAAAAGTATTTATATATTATCTCATAGATTCCGTGGCCGATTTTACTTAAGTTATTTCTATTACGCCTTTTATATAACCTAGAATTAAACGTTTCCGTATAATTACTGTGAGTGATTCAGTTTCATGATTCATTTCATAATAAATGACCCCATCTCTGATCTCCCGGGAAAAACAATCTGGTGCGAGAGCGCGGTGCATTTCGGAAAGGACTCAACAAACGATCTGGTATAGAGAGAAGGAATTGCAGTAGTTCCAGAATTGAGCTTGGCCTCATAAGAATTGTTTACGAGGTAATTATGTCCTAAATTTCCATTACGGCATAGATAAACACAGTCGGGATGAAAGAATGCCTCCACACAGAAAATACTTAAAAAAAGAACAATTGACTATGAACTCACCATTGTTACCGGATGGAGTTCATCTTCATCCTAACCGTCTCTTTTTAAAATCTTTTATGGAGAAATATAGGAACGAATTTTCATTCCCCAGATCTTCTCACAGATCTTCTTCTAGATTCCACTCGTCGAGGAGTTCAAAAAGCTCCAGGAATAGTTCCAGAAGTTCTTCAGGCTCCAGTGAACATCGTGATCGAGATAGCCGTTCTTCTGCCTATAGTGAGGAACGCGACCAGATAATACAATCTGCAATCAGAGTGGTGCAGCCTTCGACTTCTACTACTCGTCCCAGTATGAGGGGTAGCAGAGCTTATATATGAGTATTTATCCTTATACAGACTTCCATCTCTTCTAAACTTTCTTAATCAGTTTCCAACATTTCTCAATAATGTGAAAACTCGGTGCATTACCTGATCTCACAACCACCTCTTTCCTCGTATTGTTACTTCAACTACTGGAATGTTGAATCAAGTGAGATTTTCCATACCAAACTTTTCAAGTACCTAATGATTTATTAATATCTCATAGAGTTCTATAACGGGTACCCAGTCTATATTATATGCATAACCTTCTCAATACTCATAATTCATTACACTCCGCGGTATACCTATCTCGGGATATAATGATTGTGTCAGCAGTTTATTTGAGCGCATCAATAAGTGAATACGTTCCAACGTTGCATTGACCTTCGGACAACAAACTACCATGTAACCCCAAAATTTCTCAATTAATGATATTATATTTTATTATGCTTTAAACGCCCAAGGGATTAATAAGATCTCAGTATTACGTGGGAGTGGACTCAATTGGATAGCAAATTTCTTCAATTGGTGATTGAAGAAATGTGACAGACATCCAAATAAAGTTTATTATTTCAAGTATATTGCGTTCAGAAATAATTGTGTCTGTGAGGGAAGAAGAAACTACTCCAAAGATCGTGTTCGTCTTAATTTTATCACTCTATACATCGTTCTTATAGATGTTGTATTTGATTTCTAATTGTTTGTTTAGTTTGGTTTGTGATTTGTAGATAGTTTTTTTCTGTGATTATTTGTATTGTTTCGCTGTTAAGTGTTTACATCGTCTCAAAGTTATATTATTTTCTTTTTGTCTTTCATATATTATATCACCTACCAAGCCTGCTAAGCTCTCCAACATCCTCATTGATTCCTCTATTGTTAGTAATAAAATGTATATATAGGTGTGGGAGTTTAGGCTTAGTATATATATATATATATTTAGTATATATATATAGTGATATATTATATATTATATATATATATATATATATATATATTAGTATGGGTGAGTAGATATTTAATGGGAGTACCATCCTTTAATATATATATGGATTTGGTGTTCACCTATTCATAGTTTTTAGTTTTTATGTTATTTCTCAGGAATATAAATATTATGGTTAATATTTATCAAAGTATCAAAGTATCAATTTTAATAAGTATTTATATGTTTTGTTATTTACATTTTTGTGATTATTATTTATCTTTTATTTTTCATTTCTTAATGCAATAAGCTATCCGATGATCTTCTTCTCCTGCTTCCAAAAGGTCAAGAATGTTTATTAGCACAGTTTCTCAAGTCTATTATTTTAGTGGATTGAGATTTAGAAAACATTGATTTAATGTTACTTAATATTTATTCTGATAGTTCTTTCGAGTTGTAGTATTTTTCTTAAAAAGTAAAAGAAAAGGGTAAGAAATGTGTCTTTTATTTAGTATTTCATTAAGTGAAACTAGAAGGTTATTTTCAATTACACATATTATTGTGTTTATTGTTCAAATACATCCAGTGACTTGTAAAAATTACGATAGGTCACAGTTAATTATAAACAATCATTGAATTCAGTGAAGATGCCAAACAAGGACAATCAATCTTTTTATTTTTACCATTTTATTAATAATAGCTTCTGGCAACACTGGTGCCTAAAATTAATTTTTTTTTTATCGATATTATTGAGTGTTTCTTAATATAGCTAGGCAAATTAAGTTGGTCTATATTATTTAGATTCATAATATAATAGATTTACAAAATTTTTCATTTTGACCTCTTAACTACATAACGTTTTAGAGGTGATACCTGACAAATAGTAATATAAGTGCCTTATTAATTAAATTATTATTGCAGAATATTTGGAGACAATCTTAATAAAAATTCATAGATATTAATGGCATTTATGAGAGTTAATATAATTTTTTTATTGAATTTATATTAGTATTACGTTGTATACTCAATTATTTAACTGAGAATTAAATATTGACAAGATTATAAAGAGCTAAAGTTACACTAAATTGATATTTTACTTGGATTAATATCGAATGAAGATAAACTCGCACCAAAATATTATGAACAAGTGTGGGAGTTCAGATGTCTGTGATTGGGTGAGTTTTACTTTTCTAAAGTATGTATAATTAATTTATATTTACACTTGATTATAACACATGTTATATATAGTTTAACAGGGAAGTTAAGATATATAAGAAATATACAAGGTTGAATTCGCTTAATTATGTTAGGCATGTATATTTACATATATAATATAAATTTTTACTCATTTTGAAATGAGAACCAAAAGTGTGAAAATCAATTAAATCCCTTGATGAAGACTCAATAATTTTCCAAATTTATTTGAAACTTCTCTATGGTTTTCATCTTTTCTTTCTGGCACATTTATATATTTATTTTTATTTGTTTTTTTTGTATCGAATTTTGGCCATTCGGTTTTGAGATTACAATTTTTGCGTTAATAAAACTTTCCCTTTAAAGATGTGATGCTACAGAACAGGACTCATAAAGGATTTTGATTTCGGAAAGTAACAGTTTTTAACTTGTCTTTTTTTCTTTCCATTTTAGTTTTTGTGTGCGGACATGGGAACCTTGTGGGAAAAGTCACTAATTTTAGCAGGTTCTCTATCAACAGTTTGATTTCGGAGGTTTTCATAAATGAATTGTTTAAGGGAAGCATTGGAAATATTATACGTTGTCGCATTTCGGACCTGTGCTTTAACATGTTATAGCCATTTATTCTTGGATCAATATAAATGTGAAATCATTTGGCAGTCAAGGAGTCGATTTTATGGAATTTGTTAATACTTTTCTTAATTCCACGTCCACTCCTTCCCTTGGCTTTTAAGAAGTCTACTCAAACCAAGCTCTCTCTTATATGTTTGCCCTCATC